>JALIRR010004969.1:20000-27500 GCA_023091755.1 Montipora sp. Colony 1 RG-2022
GCTTCAGTCAAAGTCTCCTCCAACTGTTGAAGTGTTAAACAAGACCTCCTTATTTTTGGTGTCACCTTGCAACCTTTCGGAGTCACGTGTCCTGCGCGTTATTTATGTAATGGTTTTTCTAGGTGTATTAACTGCAGACTTTGTACACCTCAGGTTTCTGACTGCACAAGCACTTTGAGATTCAATTAGAGCAAACATTGCTGAGGTGCTGTCCAAAACCGACAGCTGTCTTCGAGCAGTCATTGTAAGCCTCACCGGAAACTGGAAAAGGGTAAGTAGTATATATTAATACGAAGGAGGAACTCCCCCATGTATCCCGGAAATAGGAGCAGTGTACGTATACCATTTTTACCGTCGAAAAGGGATCGGAGGGAGATATTTTACAACCTCAATTCTGGAACACCACTGACAGGCTTCTTATTTACATTTCATGTAAATCCATGTTACAATTTTTGTATTGCGAGGAGCCAGTCACAACATATATAGAGTGGTTTTTTCAATTGTGCCTAACATTTGGCCCTTCTGTATACAGCTTATGATCTGATCTTTGTGTTGATTCCTTTACCGCGTTTATACGATACAGATGGGTATTGTGTGTCAGAATCTATGGCTTGCATTGGTGAAGGTCCAAAGACAGACCTTTAAATATAAATATTACCCCTCCCCCATCCCTTCTCAACACTATCGTGGAAGAAACGAAGTATGTATGCCGTTATCAAAAAAAAAAAAAAAAAAAGAATAATAACTCAGTAAACACAGTGTTGCTCACGAGGTAAAATTATCGGTAATAGGCCTTTTGCAACTAACGATCACATGGTACAAAATCCGCCATGCTGGAGGGCAAGCTCATTATTATTCCCCCACAGGGACATTAAAACAAAGGCAGACTGTAGCCTGCGAACGCAGACGTATTTCCGGCGGTCGTTTCTCTCCCCCGAAAAGTAACTTCACTGCACTGACAGTCTTTGATCATCAGCGGCAGCATTGTATTGTAACGAGCCGAATCAAACAACAGTTTTCTCGCCAAACACGCACATGTATTTTTATATTCATCTAACTCTCTCGAGAGATCCTATTACAACCGCGTGGCAGTAACGCAACAAGGCGGCAAGTCACAACTAGAATAATGTCATGCAGCAGTTCCGTCACAGTATGAGCTCTTACGCTTGGTGACAAGCTTTCCTTTGATCATTTGCTATCTGTAGACACTAGCCGGGAAACAGATGCAGCGTAGATATTCAAAAATTTCTTTCCCCAAAATAAGCGCTATAGGTGCAATAAACCACGCACTGAGATTAGGTTACCGTTTTTTTTGGACTAGTCGACTAGTTTTTTTTTTTTTTGGGCTAGTCGACTCAATGGTTGTTTCATTCGCAGCCGTTTTTCGCCATAGCGTTGCGTGACATCGCAAAAGAACGGCTGCGAAGAAGACTAACTTAATGAATGACAGGAAAATATTGGTTTAAAGCCAATTTGTGCAATTCTTAGTGGTCACTTGACACAAAGTTGCACTCATTCGAACCTCAAAAGTTTTTACATAACATTGAAAAAAGCGGTCAAATACTGTCTCAGTGGAACACCTCGATCAATAAAATGTAATTTCTGACGGTTGAGCGTGCGAATAAGACAGAAATTGATATTTCTACGGCACGGAAACAGAAGGGTCTGGGTACGATTGGTGCAAGGCATAATGGGTATCAGGTTGTCTAAAAAGTGTTAGTTCATCACGTGGTGAGCCATTCTAGGTCTGCATCAGTCCGTGTAACTTTTGTTTCTTTTAATGAATCGTTATTGTTTTGTAACTAGAGACCCTTTAAACCCGGGAGGGATCGTGGCACCGCATTTGTTCGCGGAACACGTTTCCAGTTTTTGTCCCTCACGGGGTTTTTTTGGTTTTTCGTATCTGGCGGTGTCACAGGGAATCGCTTTCCTGTAGATAGTTAGTTGTTGTTATAGTTTCGCATGAAGGTGGTTCATGCCTGCTGCTGGTGCGAGGCCAAAAGAAACCAAAATAAACCTAATGGACTGCATTTGTCTGTGCATTGAAGTTGCAATACGACTATGTACGTATGTATGCTTTTGGAGATCAAAATGTAAATTTCCTTTTTTGTAGTGGCCACCTGGGCATAACACTTTGTGTGGTCCAGCATGCTAATACACACCTTTGTTCTAAGAAAAAAAAATGTCAAGCAAAGTAAACTGAGGTACGCCAAGAGAAAATATTTATAGAATCAGAACAATTTCCGAAACGTTTTAACTTTTTGAGGTTTTCAAGCCACCACAAGCACAACAGATTCAAAACAAGGGCTTTGGGGCTGTTTTAATGCAGCGAGGAAGATCCTGTAATAACATTCCACAAATTTTGCTGCAAGGGTGGGGAATGAAAAGTACATAATTCACATCGAGAACGAGAAATGAATAAATAATTTTAGGTTTTTCTTTCCCCACGCTTTTCATCAGATTTATTATATCGAAACTGGCCTGTTCTTAACCTTGGAGTATACAAGATACTGCTTAAACGCATAATCTACAACTATAACATTTTATAAAATAATTAGGATAGTACGCGCACTCTCATTGGTCAATAGCTGTGTCTAGATAAGAGTATGGAAACACGGCTGTGACATCACACGAATTTTGATTGGTTATATGCCGTCAGACGCACGTCTTGATTGGCTGGTAGGAAATATGAGCGTGTATCAAGAAAATGTGTTTCAATCAAGAATTTTCCTTCATTTGTCGAATTATCTTTGAGAAATATTTTATAAAAGCAATAGAGGACTTTTTCCCGTGTTTCCATAGCCCCATCTACACACTAGGGGAAGTTGGGAGAATTTTCGACAGTTGTGCAAACCCGAGACGCAGTCGAGGGTTTGCATAACTGTCTCGAATCCTCTCAACTCCCCCTCGTGTTTAGATGAGGGTATGGAAACACGCAAAATGTCCTCTATTGCTTAAATAGTATTAATTTCGTCGCCTGCACTGTCTAACCTTTGGTAATCACTAGTAATAGGATCTTCGAGTAAAATAGCTTTCATGGGTCTGTTCTGGATCTTTCTAACATTACAATCTTCCTTTGTCTCGGCCAAGAAGATCCTGTCGATCCTGCACAATTTTTAGCATAAACTGAATCAGAAAACACATGCCGCTAGGATAATTTGATCCTCGTGCGAGCACAATTAAATTTGCCCCATTTGAAGGCTAAGATATTCTCGGAAAAAACCAGAATTTAATCTAGATAGGTCATCAATATATGTAGCCAACCGCAGCATATACTAATTACAGTTGTTCTTCGAGTCATCGTCAAAACCGTCTAATTAAAATGTACAATTCTTCCTCGCAAGGCAAAGGAAGTGGGCATTTCTTCATGTCTCTAACACGCCATTTCAAATATAGATTTATTCTGATTCATTGAGTCTTTTAACGGGAACAACTGGGTCGCTTCATAGCGGCTCAGTTGATAGAGCATTGCACCGACATCATTCGAATTCCTGAATTCTTCGCGTGTCTATAAGAGATAATTGCTTAAATTGTCCAGATAAGTGTGAGGATCACTTCTCTCTTTTTGTCTTTAACCCACACTTCAAATATGCATTCATTTCAGATACGATAAAGATACTTGGAGACTAAGGGGTAGATAGTGGGGTAAGGGTGTCTACTATAAGAGACAATTGCTTAAATTGTCCAGATAAATGAGAGGATCACTTCTCTCTTTCGTCTTTAACCCACACTTCAAATATGCATTCATTTCAGATACGATAAAGATACTTGGAGACTAAGGGGTAGATAGTGGGGTAAAGGTGTCTACTATAAGAGAAATTTGCTTAAATTGTCCAGATAAGTGTGAGGATCACTTCTGTTTTTAGTCTTTGACCCGCACTTCAAATATGCATTCATTTTATTCAGATCATTTTTATAGGGTGATTCCATCCGCCTTGAAATTGGCCGTTTTTATGCTAGAGACGTTAAAGTCGTCTCGAGACGACTTTAACGTCTGGTATAAAAACGGTAAATAAGACAGACGCATTTAACGTCTGACCGCTTTAACGTCTTCTGTTAAGTGCGTCGTTTAGACGCATTTAACAGACGACTTAAATGTCTCAGACGTTAAATACGTCTAGTATAAAAACGGGATGCCCTTACTGGGACGCATTTAGCCCTTAGTCGTCCACAGACGACTGGCACGAGTTAGCGTTTAATCCTGAAATCGAGGCTTAGCGCTTAAACAACACGGCCGCCAAGAAGAAGGAGTCGCAAGGAACGAGGAACTCCTTTCTTCATCCACGCTTTGTCCTTTCCTTGGTCTCTTCATAGCTACGGCACGCAAGCCAAGTGCCTGAGCCACATCTAGTTCTTCGTCCATATCCTGCAAGAGCCTCTTTCTCGATTGATTTTTCTTCTTTAAAAACATTTGTATTTCCATATCTTGCCTTTCTTGGCGACGTCGAGTAATGGACTCAAGAAGTCGTAATTCTGCCATGTTTATTTTGTTCGTATACTCGCGCGCTTCAAGTTTATTTGGCGTCGAGTTTCCTCGTCTCCAGTGTCTTCCGAGGATAGAACCCAGTCTTTTTCAGGAAAAGTTTGTTTTTTTCTGTTAGGTCGTCTACTTTTATGCGTCTCGTTTTTATACCAGACGGTTTTAACTTCTCAGACTTTAACGTCTCTAGCATAAAAACAGCCATTATTACCGTCATGTCTCCTTAAAGCCACTACTGTTTCAGTTCTCATGATAAAAGCATTGACGTCGATGTTTGGGCTTATTTAAGCATCCAATGACGATGATGAACAATTGCTTGCGAGCCAGTTTTCCATGAACAAACGCTTCAAACTTTCGTTGTTTCTCGTTCTTGGTGGCAACTACGGACCCTGTGACACTCTGCAAACCTACCCATAAGGGTTAGAGGTCTCAACAGAGCAGTATCCAAAAAAACTGACGAAGGATTGCTACTAAGCTTCCAACTCAGTAATCCGGCGTTCATTTTACCTTAATTTCCATATAGCTTTATCCTTCCCTTTTCCTGTTCTCTATTTTCGTTTCGGTCCTGAACTGAATGTATTACAAAGTACTCTAATTACAGAATACAGGGCCACATTCGATACCTATGGAAGTACCAGTGAAGTACTAGCTGGTTCGTTTGGCTTGGCAGTGGATGAAGTAATAATTCATAAACGAGTCATGTAAATCTGTCCTAAATCCTCCTGGCACAGAACACGAACACGAAATCGAGTACATCGAGGGCGTTAGAAAACAACCAGGTCCGGGTTGCTCGAAACTTGGTTAGCGCCAACCATGGCTAAATACAATGGAAACCAATGGGTTTTGATACGGTTAGCGCTAATCAGGCCTCGAGCAACCGGCCCCAGCACGTTAACGGTCAAAATCGGATCGAGTACTTTGAAATAAATTGAACGAGTCATATAAATATTAGGTTCTGTCATTGGCTCGGCAGTAGATAGCAAAGGAGCCAAACGAGCCGGCTCGTCATTAGTCTCTAGATGTGGCCCTGGGCACGGTTGTTCGAAAGCCGATTAGCTTAATCCAGGATTAGCATAAACTTTTGTTTCATGTTTTCAACTTTTTGGTGAAAGGTTGTTTTGCTTCTTTTTGTTTTTCAAGATTGACTTCTTCTAATGTAAAGTTTTGCCAAATATCAACTTTGAACAGCATTTAGTAGTGGAGTAATAAACTCCTTGGTTAATTTTTAATCTGGGATTAGCGTTAATCGGCTTTTGAACTGGGCCCTGTAGTTTAGCCTTGAAAGGTTCAAGCCTTCTGACTGTCTTCTTTGAAAAACTACACCACTTTTCGAACCTGTCATCAACCGGTGAAGGGACGGCTCGAGCCCAATGAAACCTCCTTTCGCTGTTATCTGAACTGTTTGGTGTCTGGTGTCAAAGTAGGTTAATTATTTGTGTACTTGGTGCCAGACGGAGAACATAGACCGCTCTGTATTCTCCTTTCCAAGATTTTCTGTCACTAGTCATCGACTGGCTGTTCTTGAAAGGATCCGAAGAAAGGAAATCAAAACCTCGACCAAGTAAGACCAATTAGACTACCCGCGGCGGGGTGAATTAGAATCTAGGTAATGCATTTTACAATGGACGCATTTCCATTCAACGGATCGAATTTTCGGGTCAACATTCCGAAAAGATCTTGCTCCGTTGTTAACTGCCACCTTTGTTAGCAGTCAAAGGCATTCTTTGAAGAATACAATAGATGTCATTCTCGGCTTTTTTACAGGACGTGAAATTAATTAGATTGGAAACCTTGCAGGCCCGACTTTCCATAAATAGAATGGAGCCTTTGTAGCAGGGCAATTGTGTCTGGTTGATATATATTGGCACTGAAGATAAGGGACTTTTTCGTCGCCAAGCTGTCTGATTTTGAAAGTAAACATTATTATTCTTTTTGCTTTCAAAACAAAAGGGAAAACAGATTTCAGACATCTGCGGCTTGTTTTTACACTGCTATCGGATGGTTTCCTTCAATGGTTTCCCTCTCGTGGAAACATCTGCCAAACAGGATATATTGGATCCTTCTGTGATATACTCTGTTACTGTGATTCTAAAAGACACGAATTCGAGTCCATGCGTTTAAATTAAGAGGATCTTTCCTCGTCGCGTCAGACTGACAAGTGAGTCAAGGCATTTACTTGCTCAACGATTTAAAGAAGTGATGCGATAGAATTTCATGGTCAACTGCAACATTCGAGTGCACACAGTGGCTCAATGTGTTTTTTTCCGCCAACGCTTCATCCTTGTTTTGGAAGCAAGCAATTCCGTTAAATGGTTTTAATGAGGACCACCTAGTTCCTTACTGTTTTCTTTGTATTATTTTTTTGGGGAGAGGGAGCGTAATGCCTTAGTTTTCGATTCATAAAGGTAGATTTATCGTTTATGTTTCTTTAAATCTTACAGCAATGATTAAAAAGAACATCTTTTTTGCGATATACAAGTTTTCCCGCCTTTTGTAAATTTTACCGCTGAGAAGCACGGGCATCAACGTATTCGCGCGTGAGATAAATGCGCGCGTAAAGAGACTTATTGCGCTCGTTAATTTGCGCTCGAAGACATCGCCATCGCCGAATTAAAGGCTTTTAGCAGGCTGAGTTTTAAGGTTGCATCTCAGATTCTTTTAGCTTGATAAAGGATCTTTTCGTGAGCCCTAAGTTTGGATAAAACTTGTACGTGAAGTGAAAATTTAGTAGTCAAATCACCGTGAACTGTGATTTTGATTTCTATCCTCTGGAATCATGAGTAATGGACCCAAATAGAGTTCAGTTCGCTTCAGACCATGTTGTGCGACGCAAAAAGGATTTCGAGGTTGTATTTAGTTCGCCGTTTGGAAAAAATAACCTTTCATCCGTCTGGAGCAGACGTTCAGGAAGTTAGCTTTCTAAACAAAAATAAGATAGTGTGATCTGGTTAAAAAAAAAAAGAAAAACAGCTGAGATGGTCATCCGAAGTGTACTTTGGTTCTACAGGATTAAAACATTT
>JALIRR010004970.1:0-27500 GCA_023091755.1 Montipora sp. Colony 1 RG-2022
AAAATGCGAATAACACTGGAGACAAAGAGCTTTAACGTACCTGCGCATAAAATTTACCTCCAGGTTTTAACACTTTTAATGTAAGATTAAGTATTTCACGTACAAAATCCCACGGAGAATCTGAAAGAATTCAAAACAAAGTTGACTAAAATCTCTTCCAACATCGGCCTTCTACCTGGGAAAAACCAACCCGCCAAATTCGTTACGAAACGTATCCAGGAAAAACCTATCACTGATTTCTTAAGAGCAAAAATGAAGTTCATAACTGAAGGAAGATGTAGGAACAGCACATGTACAAAGACTGTTGAAATATAAGTGCTATACGGCCAACGTTTGAAAAACGTATCTCTTTATTGTACACGAACATTGGATTGTTACATTTTGGGAAATCTCACATGGAGACGATGACGTAAAGAGGGACCTTGTGGATCGTCGGCGTTATTTACCGAGAGTAGTTTAAATACTAGATTAAAAACTAAGGTTGAAAGGTAAAAATTGAGGTTAAGATCACAGTGGTCTTAGCTATTTACCGTGCGAGGCAACAGCTATTGGTATGTCCGTCAGATCATTTATCACATAATCAAACGTCTTTCCTTGCTCAATGAAGTCCTTTAATGCCTTTAAACAGTCATCGATTCTAATCTGCAAAAAAGAAAGTTAATTTCAAAAATCTGTACCATGTTTTATTTACACGTTTGAGAAGGGGAGGGGGGGAGGGGAGGGGCACTTAATCAGTTAAATTTAGCGAAACGCTTTCTTACCGTTAGCACAAAGAATAGAAAGAGACTAGAGTTACGGTTCCCATTTCGTCTTTTGGACTGTCTAATATGGAGATTTGAGTGGTATTATTGGTATCACACGCATTGTAAGAGTTATTGGCAACATTTGTATTTACTGGCGGGAACCAAATCCGAACTTCCAGCACGTGAATACACAATACCGGATGAGTCTCCTGTCGTGATTAATTAATAAAGTGTATCATTTATTTATTTGTTTGTGAAGCATAATGAGGAGAGTGGGGGAGGGGAGGCTCTTCCTCTGAAAAGGGGGGCTTAATATTTGAGGGGGAATAACTAAATAGAGTATTTTACAAAGAAGTCTCCGTTTAAATAGAGTGAAGGAAGACTTAAACAAAGTAAAAGTAAAGGTACCATAATTAACGTCGATAATACGTAACAGTTTGTTTGTTATTTATTTGTTTGAGCAGGTTGAAGTTTTGGCAGCTATTCAGCTGATGTGGACCTGCTATATCCACCCACCCATATACTCACAGAGGGGGGTATATAGACAGCCACAACACCGGGAACTTCATCCCCTACTCTTCTCGAATAGTGTGTGGGTTTTTTAGTCCCACAGGGAACTAATGAACATGAAAGATATTTGTGAGACGGGACCTACGGTTTATAGTCCTTATCCGACAAGACTTGAAAGTCTAACCGTTCGCGGATGTAATTACAAAGGCAGCACTTTCTCCTCAGTTATTTAAAGACCCTGACAAAGTATTCAACTGACAAACCTGAGGTCGATGGCCGGTGCGCTCATTTTACTCCCACTCTCGATCAGTGCTCCGTTTTAAGGGTAATTAAAGCTACTTAAGCTACACAGAAAGGAAAGACGTCGAAGCAAGGATGTGAAATCCGGGGATCGACCTCGGGATCTCTTGCAACAAGCCCGCACACTAACCGATTGTGCCATCCTTGCTCCTAAACAACCTCCCCACACGCTGTTCGTATCTAAATAGAGAGCTTTAGATTTAGGACGAGAACGACTACGAGTACGAAATTTTCTCATAGAACAACGGTGAGCTCGCGCAAACCAGCGTCATTTTGGCGGGAAAAACGTGTTACCGTCGTCATTTTAGAACGAGGTTTTGCAAAAATCTCGTCGTGTCAAAACAAGTCAACAACACGGTAGCAGTTTTGGCATTTTTCGATCAGCAAAAAGGCCCAGGTAACAGCAATAAGAATAACTGAGCAACCTATACTGCTAACAAAGAGTAAGATTAATCGTACGGGTTATAAATTTATAAGCAGACCATTCGTCCATGCTGCCTCCCCATGATGTGTGACGTAAGAATTCTAACTAATATCTTTCATTCAAAGGCCTTTTGTGCTTACTTCATAGTTTTGCTCTGTGTATGAATCCAGTGAGTTACCACAAGCACCACGCATATATTTTGCCGCTGCATTGACAACAACCTCGTCGATTTGCACAGGTTAAGGTTTTTTTTTTTTAACAATTTCTGACCATTTCCCTCAACATGGCCTTTCACGCGATGTTACTTAGTATAAGTAATAGGACTACATGCTGTCCAATTTGGAAATAACTGAATGAGAAAAATGTTTAACGAGGCCGTAGGCCGAATCCAATTTGCCAGTCCGAGGAATTTTTTTGAATCCAATTATTTTCAAATTGGACATAAGCATGTAGTCCTGTTTTTAATACCTATTAATCATATAGCATCCAAAAAAAGGATGAACATGGAAAATATTTGACACTCAGATCCATCTTATACAAGCAGCATCATGTGTGAACCTTCACATGGAGAAAACATCAGTTTGATGGCAGTGACAATAGCTGCAACCTGATTGGCCAATACTCGGTTCTTTTAGTTTTCAAAAATCTATCTTTACTTTATAATAATTCAGTTTAGAGGAAAAAAGTAGCCGACTTCTCTTTGTGAAGTCGGCTGCCAGTGCTCATTGAAACCACTGAGATGTAGATGAACATCACAAAGCTGTCAAACATATAGAACACCAGGGTTGGCAAAGTGCTTACTACAATCAATATGGCGCAATATGGATTCCACGACTTGAGGCCATATGTGGTTTGTTGTTTCCAAACTCTGGTCTGAGAGGTTTTTCTCCGGTACTTCAGTTAACCCCACTCAACAAAAACAAAGGTTTGATTTGACGTCTCCACAACTGACAGAGCATTTTGGGATAGGCTATACAGCCTTGACACTTACATGGTGTACGTCCATAATCGCACCTAAGTAGATGGACGCCCAATTTTGACATCCAGCATTAAATTTTGGTACTTATTTACAACAATAATAAAGGTAACCGGGGAGCAGCATTTGGAGACACATTGTGATGTTAATTGTCTGTATTCCAAGGCACGAGTGATGTTGAAATTGGGGAGAAGAGCAGAGGACACTTTGTGATGCTTATTGAAATCTTCCTTCATCTAATTAGGGGCATTCTTGGACATAATTTTCTGCAATAATGCAACTCTGATGACTCATCATCTTCAAATTATTATTATTATTATTATTATTATTATTATTATCATTTGATTATTATTAAGGGATCAACTATTCAAGGATATCTCAACCATAGTAACAAATTTTGGTTCTTCCTTGAGAAGCTCATGCAAAACTCCACCATCGCCTCCCCCCAAAATCAGGATGTCCTTGGCTTTGTAGCATTCTCTACCATTGCCTAGAAGAGCTTTAGTGTAGTTAACATCAGCTTCAGCCAACACTGTTAGACGAAATAAATAGGAAAAGACGAATGAGCATTAAATACAAAACTACAGTATGCGCAGTGATTAAAGGCTCACTAATCTAGTGAAACACCAGGCTCACGTAGACAACCTTCCTGTAATGGCAGCATATTCCCATTGAGTCCTGCTTTCTTTAGCCAGGTCTGAAATCCTTTACTACACGTAATTGTTCCAAGGGCCACAATAACAACTGGTTATAACTCAACCTTCCTTGCACTTCCACAGACACTAATCACTCCAATCTCTTTTCAAGTCCTGGTATTTTTCAATTTTTTCTCGTTTGTTCTCTTTTACCCAGCAGTAAAATGGGCAAGCAATATCAGCAATATTATATAGTAAATTAACTGTATTTTGAGACACAATTGAAGCTGGGGATAAGAGCAAAGGGGATTAATTAGCATATGTCATTATGGAGTATGCCACGGCCACGTTTGAGAGGGCTCTGTTGTCTTACGGCGCTAAGTTAACAACGGCTACAATTGGACAGGTGAAGGACCTTTCAAAGAAGAAACTCGAACCGCTTCACTCTAAATTGTTCTATGTTTCCACGCTCTTTCTGTTTCCTCAACTGTATTAAAATTAACATGGTAACATGGGGGCCAACTAGGAAACCGAATGGTTTATTTTGCCTCAAGACTCAAGCACGTTTTAATTATTATTACAACAGAAACATCATTGGCATAAACATTTGAAACTAAATTAAATAACCACGTCAAGAGGAAATAAAAATTGCATTGAATTGAAAAATTGATTGGGACATCGCGCGCGTGAAGCTTAAGGAAATCCATGATTTGTAGTTAATTAGGGGCATTTCTGGAGTACATATCAGCCTGCTCTGTGGATGGGTTCTTCAACATCCAGCATCCGATATGGGAGAATATCCAGAACCTGTGAGCATCTGTAACTACATGTCCACAATGCTCTAGACTTATAATACTGTCAGTTCATGGGTGTAGCCAGGATTTTTCAAAGGGGGGGTCACACTGTGTCAAACAGAGGGTACTCGTGTTTTCGCAACCTGAATATTGTAGGTTGTTTGCGTAAAAAAAGGCTTACAAAGGGGGGGTCACGGGCACCCCAAGACCCCCCCACCTAGCTACGCCCTTTCAGTTTGTAAAATTCTTGGAACTACATGTCCCCTATCCTCTTATAATACTGTCAGTTCGTAAAATTATTGGAGGAACTATACATGCAGTTCAGTCCAAAGCAAAACTCAATTTTGTTTCCAGAACTTACTCTCGTGCAGATCCAAAAATAACATGTTTCCATAACGAATAGAATGGGCAATCCACACATCCTGATACTGAGACTTCTGCCTAAACACTGACCTGAAATTACATTTTGTTTAGCATAGAAATAAATTTATTCCATGAAGCTTTGCAAAGTTTATTCTACGTAGTGATGGCATCAAATCAGTATTACCGGTATCCTGCGGGGAAGGGATATACAGAGAACATTAAATTTTAAAGGGACATAGAGAGAACATTTAGAGGGATATAGAGCGAACAGTGTACGCCGCCAAAGCTGGCAAGAAGAATGGGGCAAGAGATTCTGAAACATAGTTTCCGCTGTCCACAAAAACACAGACAGATAAAACCCAACAGAAGGAAAAAAATTAAAACTCACTTATCAAAATCATATTCCTTAAGTCTGCCGTCTGACGTGTCATGGTAGCAAAGAATTTCCCTTCCTCTGCAAATTGTAGGGATAAAGTCTGCTTTTAAACATGACAATGCTTCATCAAGTTTGTCACGCAGATCTATGTGATTCTGAAAGTCAAATTATGTATTCAACATTTGTCGCTCAATCAGCACAAGAGAAAAAAAAAACATTAAAAAGTAAGGGACTTGAATGACTATATAGTACATACTACAATTATGCATATCTAGGAGTTCACTAAAAAATATTTAACAAATAATAATTTCCTCAACTGAAGGTTCAACAAAAATAATTTTCATGTTACTGCCTACTACAGCAGAAAGAACAATTTGTGACTTGGAAGCTCAGTGGTAGAGCAGGGAGTGGTACTGAATCAGAAGTTCATGGGACTGCTTATAATGAATGTGACTACTTGAGTTTACACTGTATCTCAGTAATAATTAATTTATTATTAACTAAAGATGATCCACACATCAACTCAACTAAAACAAAACATACCCATAAAAGCTTTAAAGGAAGCTGTGCAGAACTTAATTACCTTTCTTTGGAGTAGCATTTCTCCACTTGCACCTTTCAAATATTGAGTGACATCTAATGTGATCAAGCCATCGGGAAACAATCGAACTGTACCCTGGCTAAACGAAAGAAAAACGAACAAAAGGGTAGTTTACTGTGGGGTATTTCCAGGTGAAATTAACAATACTATTAATAGTGATAAACTAGTAATGACAATAAATGATAATAAGTGGAGGTGAGTGATGGTGGATATTTACTGAGCCGCCAAGCGTCAAAGTAAAAACCACCACTTTCACCAACACAGAGTGAATAATAAATGTAATTATACACCACACTAGCCCAGTAAAAAGTAAAACAAAAAACTATTTTTTTTTGTAAAATGTGGAACGAGAAGCCATTTTGTTTCTCTTTAGCTACTTGGAGGCGAATATAAGTACCATGCTAAATCACCTCTGAGTTAGCCAATCAGCGAGCATGGAGTCTGTACTAGTCACTTACCTGGTGTAAAGGTTTCCTGTTTCCTGCTCATTTTCTATTGTTTGTTTCATACTGACAAGTCTGGTTTTGTTCTCATACTGTCAAAATTAGGTTCTCATGTTTCAGTCTCTTCCCCCTATTTTCGTCCTCGGTCATGTTTTAAGTTCAAAGCGTTGTTTCATCAATTCAAGTTTTTAAGGATTATTTCATTTGTTTTGTTTTCGTTATTTGGCCCAAGCCAGGATAGTTATGTGTGAGTAATTTTTTTTGTTTATTTAAGTATATTTTAATTGGCACACGCTTTTTAACTGCTCAGTGTTATTACATGTAACTTGATCTACGTGAAGTAATTTTAAGTGACTAGTTCAAGTTTAAAGTCAAAGGTGCTCTGTTATTCATTGATTGCATTTTGTTCTTTTGATTCAATAAGTAGTTTGAATGGTGTTCTTTATGCCTTCATGTATTTCGATAAGCTGCATGTATTTTTATTTTTAGGTTTGTTTTATTTGCACTCTAATTAATTTCATGTTTTAGTTTAAGACTTCCACTGTTGACTGGTTCGTTAGATCCTTAAGTCTTCCTGTGGTTTGGTCATTGGTCAATGTTGGTAAAATAAATCCCCAGAAACGCCCGACACCCTTCTGTAGTTCAGTAATGTTGATGTTACCTGGGATTTGTTTGATATATTTCTCCAAGCCCTTTTTTATTAGTCCCAGTGCTCCAATCACCACTGGAATCATTGTGGCCTTCATCCCCCACATTCGTTCAATCTCGGTTTCGAGGTCTTTATATTTTGATAGCTTTTCAGTAACTTTAACTGAAGTGTTCTTCTTCTTCTTCTTCTTCTCATTATTATTATTATTATTATTATTATTACTACTATAATTACTTATTGGGCAATCTATCTACAGAGAGGTTCATTGATCAGCAGAGCAAGAGGAGATTGTAAGCCAATTAAGTGATAGTAACAGAGAATAATATGCTGTCTGTAGCATCATCATAAAAGCAAAGTTATCATCTTTTCAGACACAAAATTAATGGCAAGTATTACTCGCTGGAACCTCTGAGGCATCATTAACATTTTCTAAATAATGTTTTCAAACATTAAAAAAATACAATGTAACTCACTTTTCTGAGCAAAATAAGCAATGAAACTTTCCTTTAATTGGCTATCAATGCTTTGACCCCCCAAAAAACCCCTAATATTATAAAAAATCAGTCGCTATTTTCACAAATCCCATACTACAGTTGATTTTGGGGGGTTTAATATTGCATTAAAACAATAAACATTCAGTTTAATGAAGCATAATACAGTCCCAAGAGTAATTAACTTAATTGTATTGTTTTTACATAAAAGAACCCCAAAACATATTGCATTATGGGTTTGGGAAAATAGTCAATTAATATAATTTTGTGTGTTTTAATACTTACATTCCATGTTGACCAGTGAATAACATAACTGTTGAACTGCTAAAATCTGGTTTATTGACTTGAAAAGAATCCTTGATAACATCATTGATTTTATCCTGTGCTGATTTCATCCAGCTTCCGGAAGGAACCGGTGTGACACGAAAGTCTAGTAATGTTTGGTTGACTGACATATTACATCTAAGGGTACACTCCAACTGTTCAACTAAAGAAGATAATCTATTAGTAATTTATTCAGTTTTTTCAGTCACTATCTGTCATCTCATTGGTTAACAGGCTAACTGGTCAATTATTTTCATGTTATGCCTCACCCAGCTTTAAATCCACACCACATAAAATAGTGCATGCTTTTCCTGACATGCTTTTTCTGACATGGTCATTAATTTGCATACCATTATGAGATGGTGATGCCCATAATAGCTGCCTTAGTGACACTGATCAAGCTTATATTTATCTCTCCTCGCATCTCCAGGGCCTGTTTCCCAAAAGTTCCGAAACTTTTCAGGTACCATGCTGTAAATATCTTGTTTATGCAATGTACCTTCAAACCGTGGTACATTAATTAAAATTAGCTAACTGTTTTATTAAGATTTTTGCCAACAAGATTGACATGATTAACCAAAACGATTTCCTCATGACGCACATGTCTATGAGGATACACTAGTGTCTTCCTGCAGTCTTGATTGTTTCGTTGATGTGCCTATTGATACTCTGTTTTCCACAGCTCAACTGATAGCAAAGAAGGCCTGCGCTCTTGATTCTCTTTCTGCCTGTCTTTAATTGACTACAAATCTTCATGTCTTAATGCCTGTTATCACAGTGACTAGAATTTTTAAATTGTCGCTGAAATCCAGACAATGCCGTCTAAACTTGAAGAAGCTGTTTTGAACCCACTGCTGGAAAAGAATAATCTGGATCAGACGGAGTCGAGAAAGCTGCAGCCCTTCAGCTATCTGGAAGATAATCACCTTTACCACAGTCTGCATACAAGAAATCTCATAGTATGGAGACAGCGTTAATTAAAGTTCATAACGATATTGTTACTTCCATTGATAGTGGACACTCAGTCATCCTGGTTCTTCTTGATTTATCTGCAGCAATTGCTAACTGTGGACCACAGGATTTTAATACAGAGGCTTTCTACTCATTTTGGGATTCATAATATGGCGCTCGACCCCATGCAAAATGTGAGGGTTTAAGGACACCTTATCGCATTCATTACATCTCACTTAAGGTGCTTCTCAGGGCTCAGTACTGGGTCTGATATTGTATTCTTTATTCACTTCTCCATTGGGTGCCATCACCAAGCATCATGAATTTTCATGTCTATGCTGATGACATGCAGCTGTACTTATCATTTGCAACATCCGGTACAAATGACATGGAAGTGAGGAAGACCACAATTGAGGCCTGTGTTCATGTTATTGACCTTTGGATGGTACAAAAATTAATTGACTCAACTCAAGCTTCATGCTGTAAACCAAGAAAAAACGGAGGTGCTGGTAATTCTCATCTTGTTACCACCCAAGACCACACATTCATGATTTAACCATTGTTTGATGAGGAAGTCAATTGTTCCTCAACAGCAACGGACATTGGTGTGACACTTGATTAATCTCTGTCCATGGCTCCGCACATTACAGCAGTGTGTAAATGTGCATTTTTTCATTTACACAACATATCTAAGATTAGGAAGTTTCTTAGCACAGAAACTATGAAATCCCTGGTACAATGTACATGCTTACATAACATAAAAGGTCGACTATTGTAACTCGTTGCTATGGCGTCAATAAGTATTAAACTGTACTGCCAGAGTAGTGTTTATATCCAACAAATATGATCACATAACACCTCTCCTCAAGGAACTCCATTGGCTACCCATCGATTTAATCGTGCCTTTAAAGCACTCAACAAGTGAGCTCCAAATTATACCCTATAAACCTTCAAGATCACTTCGCTCCTCTACCAAAAATATTTTAAGGAAACCTGTGTTCAATCTTAAGTTGGTGGTCAGTCTTTTGCATTGGCTTCAGTGGTGCTTTGGAATGCCCTTCCACAGTCAATAAAATATCCACCATCAGTGGAAACTTTTAAACAGAAACTTAAGAGACATTTATTTTTACAGGCTTACATCTGACATTGATTTTTACGAGTCTGATTTTGAGTTGACTATTTTTAGACAATAGTACCACAGTGGTATCTTACTTTTTATATACAATATTCCATTTTTGTAGTTGCAATGGTTAGGCAAAAGTGGTAATTTAATACTTTTAATGAGTATATTGTATATGCTAATTTCAACTTGTCACCTGTCAAAGGTTTTTGTACCACAGGAAACAGACGCTATGTAAATGTATAATTTGTATTTTTATCTTCGAAACACGAAACTCTGGTATTAAGCCTATGCTGTTCTAAAAAGTTTGAGTCTTCTATTAATCTGTCGAAAGACCAGCTTTTTAAACAGGCTGTATATCGCGTGAAAAATACCAAATTAATATATAAATCTCATTTTATGGATGACCAGCCGCCATGATAGTTCACAAATTATAAATTCCTTCTGTACCAAAATACTGTTCTACGCTTCATTGAGTTAGTAGCTCGAGCGTAGCTAGTAAACAAAGTAATCTATAAAAATTATTTACGCTTTCAAATCAAAAGCATACCTGTCAAATATCAACCGCTGTTAAATCAGCTGTGATTTCCTATCAAGCACGACTCCTACATGCAGAACTTCGAGGGTAAAAAGGACGATTCGAAAAGGACCTGGACCTCGTTAAATATTTAAAACACTAACGTCAGGCACTGTTATGTTCGCTAGTTTTCAAATATGGCGCCGAAATGATCGTGAAATGGATCATCCTTTCAAAGTTATTTTACACATCTCAAATGCTCTGAAGGAAGGGTTTTTTTTTTTACGTATGTTTGCGCGCTGTGAGTCCATTCTCTCAAAATTGTGTCCTCCTTGCTCCTGGAGACGCTCCTGGAAGTTAAAATAGGTGGCGGCCGCGGTGTATCTTACAGCGGTAGGGGGAAAAGGCGGGAAAGTTGAGCACGAACCAGTTATAGTACCGCGGCAAAACGTACTGCGCATGAGTTCAAATTTGAGCTTCCGGTCAATACGCATTTCCGGTAACGTATTTAAATCCAATGTAAACGAAATAAAATCCCGTACTGCGAAGTTTGAAAACAAAAAGTAAGAGTTAGCATAAGAAAGTGGGAGAAAGGTTTGTGTCGTTGAAAAGTTTATTTTTCATTTAAGTTTCAAGCGCTTGCACCAAGGGGTTTGGTGTTTGCACCAGTAACGAAATATGAGAGAATTTCGGGTGCGTTCGCGCTCGACAAGAGCAATTTTTTTTTCGTAGTTCTCCTTGTTGCGTTGGTTTGGTTGTGCGGCTCACCCGCAAAAAAGTGTGGGAAAGCCAACAAAAGTAGCCGTCAATGTGCCGGCAAAAATATTTTTTGTCAGAAGATTTAGCCAGAGCTGCCGAACTCCAAGTGGGTTCAATCAACAGTTTGCCGTATCCATTGGGACGAAATACGGAGGAGCAACAACAGGTGCTCGGTTCTTTCTTCAAAAGGTACTTATAAAATTATCTCGTACTATTTTGGAGTGTCATTTGCATTTAATGTACCTCACATTTTTATTTTACTTTTCTTGAATACAGTACAGTGCGGACAATTACTTCACTAAAATTCATTGTTGGGGTGCAGGTAGCAAAATGCTACCTCAGGCGGTTCAGTCTAAAATTGGTATATTTTGGAAAGAAAAAGGAAGTCACGGAAGCTGGGAAATATTATTTTGAAAAATTAATTGCCAAACGAATTTAAGGAAAAATAATAACTTTATAGACTGCAAAACAAGCACTTTATGCCACTTGACAAACTAATTTTTTTTCAAGACCAAACCCATAAAATTGTACCAATAATTTTTCAAAAATTTTGTCAAAAATTAATGCCATTTTCACAAGTGGCTATTGAAATTCAGTAGTACTCCAATGTTGTCTCCACATTGAGGATTCAGGTAGAGAGGTGTCCAGGAATCCTATGACACCGACGTTTTGAAAAATTCACTAAAAATGAACCTACTCCATTTTTCATTTAGTGGGGGAGATGCCTTTTTGGACATCCCATTTTCAGTCTCTGGATACAAAGAAACTCATCACCAATATGTCTGTTTTTTATCATTTTTTTTAGATCTTGCAATTTACTCGCTCACCAATTTTAAGACTACACAAGAACTTGAAAGCAGCAACACAGCAGTGGTGAAGGTCTCCAAAAGTTCACAACCATTTCCAATTGCTGTTCCAAAGACTTAAATTTCTACAAGCAGGAGGATTTTACTAAAAAAAAATTACTACAGCTAGTAACACACTTTCATCACATTGTAGTTGGTTAATGTGACAACAACAAGGACAATCAACCAAGAATAATTATTGATTTTATCTTCCAGCAATAAAAAGGAATTATTATTTTTAATTGCTGGAAAGATAAAAAAACAGCAGGAGGGGATATAAAAGGAGGATATCAAATAATGTATCTTGAAAGATAAGAAAACTTGTTGAAGTGGATTCAGTGCCATCCTACAAAACTTTTCAGAAATTTCAACTTGGCCTAATAAATACTTCCAGTACAATAAATTATTGAACCTCTCTTTGTGGACTCGGGTAGCATCTCAGCTGCTTCAATAAATTTTTAATCCGCCCTTCCATCAGATTTAACTTTTAAAAAAACTGATAACTTCATATTTCTGTAGTAATAATTCTTCAAGCTTGTTGAACAAGAGCATACTAACCTACATTTGAAAGTGGCATAATCCCACAATGCATTTTTCTGGATATGACTTTACAGAAATAATTCCTGTTACCTTTCCATATGGACGAAATACTTTAACTAAAAAAAAAAAAAAAAAAAAAAAAAAAAAAAAAAAAAAAAAAAAAAAAAAAAAAAAAAAAAAAAAAAAAAAAAAAAAAAAAAAAAAAAAAAAAAAAAAAAAAAAAAAAAAAAAAAAAAAAAAAAAAAAAAAAAAAAAAAAAAAAAAAAAAAAAAAAAAAAAAAAAAAAAAAAAAAAAAAAAAAAAAAAAAAAAAAAAAAAAAAAAAAAAAAAAAAAAAAAAAAAAAAAAAAAAAAAAAAAAAAAAAAAAAAAAAAAAAAAAAAAAAAAAAAAAAAAAAAAAAAAAAAAAAAAAAAAAAAAAAAAAAAAAAAAAAAAAAAAAAAAAAAAAAAAAAAAAAAAAAAAAAAAAAAAAAAAAAAAAAAAAAAAAAAAAAAAAAAAAAAAAAAAAAAAAAAAAAAAAAAAATAATAATATTTTAGATATAACAAGTGTGCTGAAATTTTTAGCGATTGCTTTTAATAATACTAATCTTTCCTACCATTCCCAAGGATGAATAAATTAAGTTGAATACAGTAAGTGTTCACTGGTGAAGTAAACAAACTGCCCCAAGGGTACTCCCTTACAAAAATGACAGGAGTTTTTGTTGTACCTTTTTTGGGGCAAAATTTGTGGATTTGTAGTGCTTGCAATGCTATGATCAATATCTGGAACTGTACATAGCAGAATTTGATACGCCAGCAAATAACTTTTACTTCTGAATTATAAAATGCCAGTCATTTGTCACCCCGTACGAAAATTTGTGGCCTGACTGAGCGAGATTCGGGCCCGATTCGGGCCATAAAGCTGTTTTTCAGGCAAGAACTGAGCGAGACAAAGCGAGACAACCATTTTGTCGCGCTTGTGCGACTGAGCCAGACATAAGTTTGGTTTGATTATCGCCGATAGTGTGGCGTGAGTGAGCGAGAAAAAGTGAAACCCCAGATTATTCATTTACGCCGCTGTAACGAGACATTTGTCACGCTGTATTATCGGTGAAACTCAGGCTGCTCACTTGTTATTCGATACATAAGTGATCCCTACTTGTTATTCGATAAGAAAAGATTAGTAGAAATAGATCAGGGAGTACTCAAAAATGCAAATCAGTTACTTAACTCTGGCTGTCGTGCTAATGTATTATATTATTTGCTGCATTTCTGTACGTGTTGTCCGTCCCCGGGTAAAAGGTGAGCAAACCATTTTTTACCGCGCTGAATTTTGAGCTAAAATACGTATATGGCTGGATATTTTTCCAAGTGATACATTTAGCGTGATACCCACCCGTATCCGGAGAGGTAAGTTCAAATAGCTTAGCACGTTCAGGAGAAGCAATCTACATGTAGCTACCTCAAGACAGCATAATCCTGCTTGCCCAAAACGGAGGATAATCTTTTAATGATAGGAATTGCTTGTCGCTGGACGGAAAACCTTTAAGAGGGAAGAGCAATGTTTGAGTTTTGGCTATCGATAATTAAATATTTGTAACCGCTTTAATTTTGGCGCGCGTTTCAGTTTTACTGTGCATTTCAACAACAAATATCTGAATCTCTACACAGATGCAGAGCTTTTTCTTCCCATTTAGGACAGTAATCAACCAGATCAAAACAGTATTTATTTGCTCTAATTCATATTGCTGG
The DNA here is from genome assembly GCA_023091755.1 of Montipora sp. Colony 1 RG-2022. NCBI lineage: Eukaryota > Metazoa > Cnidaria > Anthozoa > Scleractinia > Acroporidae > Montipora > Montipora sp. Colony 1 RG-2022. The sequence continues at coordinate 14,093 of JALIRR010004970.1, forward strand.
AAACAATTTTCTCTTTTACGAAATAGATTTTAAACAATGTATGAAGATTTAAAATAAATGAGAAACTAGAAATGAACACCTCGCTATCTGATCACAGATCACTGTGGAAACCTGGCTACTAACATGCCTACCTTATTATGGACACTTTGAATGACTTCAGTCGCATTTTGTTCTATGCTAAAAGCTGGTACATTCTTTTTATTTAAGTTACCTTAAACTGAAACATGTTTCTGTCTGTCCACGCAATGATGACAAGGGTCATGTTTACTGTAGTTGGTCTCGGTCGTACTTATGTCACTTATTGGCACGGAAACTAAAGATAGGATATTTCGAATAAGGATAAACTCAGTCTGTTAACCCTTTGGTTGTAACCACTAAAAATGTGATACAAGAATTATTTTGTCGATACACATTTGTTATTCTGCTTCCAGTATCAAAACAAGTCCACAATGTTGCCGTAAGTCACGCAAACAAAAAACAGTGGCACTGTCTATGGGGGTGGGGGGAGTGGCAGGGGATTTTCTAGTTTATAATTTATAATGGCACTATTAAAGTAGGCATAGTTTCAATTATGGCCTGTTTTGTTTCTGTTTATACTGATTTCAATGTTTCTTATAAATAATGCGTCAAAGTACCAGGATATCGCGATGTACCCTCCACTTGGCACCCCCTGACAGATGATACTTCATATCCTCATTGTAATAAGCTGAGAAATAAGCTTGTGAGTCAGACAAATATGGAGAAACTTACAGAAAATCACCTATGTCTTACATGTAAAACTATTCAGTCCCCTATCAGGCATCATAATAAAATTGACCATCTACGGGCATCCGTTTACTGTTTGCGTGACTTACGGCTATAATTGTGGACTTGTTTTGAAACTGGAAGATGTGTGCTGACAGAAAAATGCGTGTACGTATCACATTTTTAGTGGTTACAACCAAGACATGGACTCTTGCTATAACCAAAGGGTTAACAGACAGAGTTTCTCGTTATCCGAAAGACCCTATCTTTAGTTTCCGTGCCAATAAATGCCACCTTTTTTCTGTCGCGCAAGGTCGCACAACGTTCAAGCTTCTCATGGCGTTTTGTCTGTTTCAACTTAATCGTGTGAGGAAACAACATACAGCGCCCAAATCTCTGAGTAGCGGTAAGTTTTCCAGGGTTTCTTTCCCGTAATTACCGCTATTAACAAAGGGTCTTAGTTTTCGTACGAAAACTAAGAGTGGGGTTGTAGTTTTCGTACTACGAAAGCTAAGACCAGGTCTTGAGTCTTAGTTTTCGTAACACCCGAATGACCTGAATCTCGCCCGTTTATGGCTCAGAGTATCGTCCAAATGTCAGAGTAGTACAAATGTCCCGCTCCATTCTCGCTCATTTATCGTTCAATTTTTATCGCTCCTGTCAGGCTGATTATCGTCACGCTGTGTATCGCTCATCAGCGAGACTTTTTATGGCCCGAATCTCGCCCGCGTCTCGTCCAGAATTTTCGTACGGGACTTTAGAACTGGTTCCTTTGTAGGGGTTAAGATTTCGTTTGGCTACGTCCACTAAACAAGACTCTGTTACCTTCAAGGGTTGTTTTAAAAAAAATTTCCAATACCCTGTCATTTTCATAGGGAAGACCCCTCCTGAGCAAATTGCATCCTTATGTTTGGGTTCCCATTGATTTAATGATAAAAGCAACATTGTTTCTAAAATAATATTTAAATACCATTATAGTCTTTTTAACCTAACTTTTTTGCACAGTTTATTCCTTGAGCCACCAGCTTCAACTTTGATACTTTTGAGCAGTTATAGTAATGGTGGAGGTTATTTGGTTCAACTAAAGAATAAGAAAATCAAAGTAATAATAGCACTAATGAGCTGTACAGCTGAGGTCTGTCAAATTTCCATCTGAGTAACCTGACAGCTCTTACAGTACTTCTCAATGTAAAGAAAAGGAATCTTGTGGACTTGAACAGTCCCAAACAGAAATGCTGTGTATTCCAAATATGGTCACATGAACTCTTCAAGGTTTGCCTGCTTCCAGAACTTCAAATCCATGAATAGTTTGAATATTTTTCCTGGGCTCCTTTAAATTGTGTACACTTTTTAATGGTTTGCCTTTAAACATAACATTCACAATCTAATGCAAATACAACTGAGGCTGACAGGACAACAATATCCTTTATTTAAACACAACCAATATTAAAGAAATAATACATGCTTGTGGGGTTGTGTGCTAATTATAATCAAGATGCACTACAGGAAATAAAAACTTAAAATTAACTATGTAAGAGACATACGATATGAAGTAGAAATTAATTACTATCCAAAGATCATATTGTAAATATTATAACAGGTTGATTGACAAGTCCTTTATAAGTCATAAAATTATTTGAAGTCCAGCAGGACCCAAGACGAGAAGTTATGATAAAAGCTTTAAACTTTTTTCTAAAATATTTTACTGCTATCAAACCCAATGAGACCTTATGCATGGGATTGTCACTGTTTCTAGCTGCAGCTCCAAATCACGTAATATATTAATAAATTTTGTCATCTAAGAAAAGAACAACGTGTGTGGTGTAACCAAAAACGTCCATGGTAATAATGTAATTCTTCATTTCAGGAACAACTATCCACTGTCAACCATCACATGACTCAAAACAGATTAACTTGACCCGACAACACATGACAGTCCCCTAAAACCAAATTACATCATTAATGCTTCCACAAAACAATAGTCTAATAAAAAAATGATTTGTTACACGCAAAGAGTCACGAATCTGAATCTATAGATATCTATATATAGCTCTAGTAATGTACCCACACTTCAGTTCTTCCAAACATTATTTTAACTAAAACATGGATTGTGGCAGGGTCAAAAACGTGCCTTAAACACAAATTAAGTGCAAATCCATAACTTGGTAACTAGTTTAACGGACAAAATAATGAAATTGACGTCGACATGGATCGGTGAGTTGTGACCCCGGGGTTGTGACTGCTAAGAAGTATAATAACTTAAAGATATATTAACAAGAAAAGAGAATATAATAACCTTAAAAGCAACTATTTAAAAGATTTGATGTTAGGCTTACGTTCCCAATGACACCGTCACACTCAAAATCAAATTCACATCTGATCGAATCATTGATCATTCATGTTATGTAGAGGTACTGATCGTAAGGAGTAACGCAGAAAAAAATAACCTTCACGTTGCACAATATTGCCATTTCCCTGCCACAAGCCAATTCACACATGAACGGAAACCTTGGGAATCCTTCTTTCTGCATATTACAGTAACTTTTTGTACCCGATGGCAACTAACTTTCTACATTAAAAATTGCGTAAAAAACTTACCTGTTTCGCAGCTCTTTTCCCACGAAATAAAATTTTCCAGGAGCAAGTTTTCCGAGGATACTAGTTGGATTGGACTTGCAAACGTTTTACACAACATAGACGTTCTCAAAGAATACATTCCATTTGAAACTGGCGTTCAAACTAGCCTTGATCTCTCTAAAAAGAACGTAAACCAACAAGGTACCGATTCTCAAACGGCAGCCATACTGCGCGACTTTCGCCAGTGAAGCAAACCGGAAATGCGGAAGATCACGCATGCGCAAACGTTTTGCCGCGGTGTTACCAGTTATGAATATCGACACCAGTCACCAGGAATCAAACCATTCCCATGAAATTTCGTTCTCTCAAGAACGTTTCGCATTCTACGACAGAGGGGTCTCTCAGATTTTTAAACTAATCATCTCTAATGGGGAAAAGGTACTTTAGCAATGTAATTAAAAATTTGCGAAAGAGAGAAATGAAGTTGCGCGTTAAAGAAAAAAGGGGTGGGTCAAGGAAATCATGCATTACATTGAGGGTAGGTCTTGAAAAAATATGCATCTATTTTATTGTACACAATTATACATACACATGACCCTAAAAGTAATTCTGGTCAAGACGTTTTCTCAAAATAATGACAAAACAGCAACATTCATGCAAATTCAGATATACTATGGTCTGTATTACAAGTGAAACTATCATCAGTATCTAGATAAGATAAGATAAAGCGTTTATTAAAATACAAATCGCAGTCAAAAGACTGAATTACTTGTAAAAACTATTTACAAATTATTTAATAACATGTAAAATACAATGTAATATAATATCCTAAACTTAATCTTTGTACGAAAACTTACACATCTGAGAGTTATTAAAAGTATAAAAATACTATGTCTATGTCGAAGTCTATTAGATTTCAGCAGAAACCCATAAGAGTTGAAACGTGTAACGGCCCCTTGTGTGCTGGGAAACAAGCTTCTGAATATTCAATTTGCTAAGTACCATATTTGGAACAACAAGAGAGAAACATTCAACCAATCAGTTCGCAAGAACACCGTGACGCAATACCACCAATGTTCTCGCGCGAAATTAACTGGAGCGAGGGGTTTCCAAATATGGTACTTAGCACTGAATAACGCGCGTTACACGTTTCAACCCTTATGGGTTTCTGATTTCAGTATATGGTCTTCAAAGCAACCCGATTTTTCACAATTTCTCGGGCCACTAAAATTGTGTCTTCTCAAATTCGATTGTTCCGGCCCACCCCCTGAGCTCCGGTACTTTATGACTATTCCCTTATCTGGACAATTTTAACACACGAGAAAAACACGTATAGGTGCGAGGATTGTTTCTCTGTCTTTCGACATAAATTTTGTCGTTCGAAGAGGAGTTAAAAGGGAAAAACAGCTCACTTCCGGTTGCCGTCGCGTTTCAAACCGTAGTTATTTATGCAGGAGCCGTATCGAACTCAAAGAAGAAACTGTAAGTGCTCTTTGAAGATTCAGCAGGAGGATTTCAGTTCGAGGGATAACCTTTTCTCATTCTTGGAAGATTCGACGAGATAGGCTGAGCGATCGTGGCGGAGGGATTATCCTGCGAGCAGAGTCTCTTTCGATCTTCCTAGATAAGTCGGGAAGAGTAAACAAGACCTGGGGGGGTACTCCCTTATAAGGGCTTAATGGGGACGTGCGGTCAGCCAGGGTATGTTTTTCGGGATTTTTGTCTTGAACAGGGTATCGAATTTATCATTTTTGTCTTAATCAGGGCAACGATTTATCAATTTTTGTCTTAAACTGGGTTAAATGTCTTAAACAGGGTATCAAAAATCGGAATACTGTCTTAAAATGGGTAGGAAAATCAGCGATATTTGTCTTAAACAGGGTCAGGGTATGAGGGGAAACAAGCTAGCTGCCTCGACATTTCGTATTGAGCGTGCGTTAACAATTCAAAAGTATTCGGGAGTCAGACACGCGTGACTAGTAACCGCGAAACCACAATCAAAACAAACACTTGGGATATATTCCAAACGCACGACAAACAAGGAATCATTTTCTTGGAAACTCAAGATCAAGCTTTTAAATTTCCATTTCAAATTTTACTGAAAAAAATTATGGGTTTCTCAATTTTGTAGTTAACTGAAACATGAAGTTCTATTCAGTTAACTCTGTTTAAAATATAAATGCTACACGGCCAACGGTTCAATTCCCACCTGGTCAGAGTTTTTCTTTGTCTTTGTGTGGGCTCATTTCCATCAGTAGGGCTAACGCTCACATGGTTCATATGGGATAGAAATCTAACCCTTCATGTTAAACTACACTCTATTCAGTTAACTCTGTTTAAAATATAAATGCTACACGACCAGCGTTTGTATAAACGTAACCTTTCCTTGTAGTTTCTGTATTAAACCGACATACGGAGGAATACTCATGGGAATTGTCACGCTGTTGTAAATTTAAAAAGATATTGATGATGCGTGGCGATTGATCATGCACACAAATTAAGAAAGACAGGCTTGACAAGTCGAAACTGGACTGACTCCATTACTTTGCATGAGCAGCAAATAAAAGAAAGTCGAGGCGGCTGGCAGAGTCTTCTTTCCTCTTCCCGACTCATCTAGAAAGATCGAAACAGACTCTGCTGTTTTGCATCGTGAGCTCGCGCATTTGAAAGTGCCGAATGATCCCGAGACTAGTAGAATCTTTTCGCAACCTCCACTAATTTCATTCAAACGCGACAAAAACGTAGGCGACTTTTTAGTTAGAAGCGCACTCAAAACTAACGAGTAACCCGGCACTTTCAAATGCGCGCGCTCACGATGCAAAACTTGTCCTTTCACACTTAACACTAGCAAAATATGGGCACCTAAGCAATCTTTTAAGATCACCGATTGGTTCACATGTACTTCTGCAAATGTCATTTATTGCGTAACCTGTACGTTATGTAATAAATTATACATTGCCGAGACAGGTAGACGACTAGGCGACCGATTCCGCGAACACCTTAATTCGCGATGTTGAGAAGAATGACAAAGATACGTCTAAGCCTGTCGCTCGTCATTTTAATCTCCCAAGCCACTTCAAACAACACGTGGGCTATATGCGGCCTTTCCCTACACGGAAAGCCGCAAGGAATCTGGAACAAAAATTCATCTCCCAAATCGGCACCCTTCATCCCCACGGTATTAACGAACGCTTTTCATTTAACTGATGTATTCCTGCTTTACACTTTGCCATGTTACCACCAATAGCGTAGCTCCTACTCTGCTATAAAAACTACACACAAAGCATAATTCCTCGATTCGCTCTGAGGAAGGGCTAACGCTCGAAACGTCAGCTTTTAGAATCCCTGTAGGGTGGTCAATTTACATTATCAACTCCGTTGATAAAACCTAATTCATAAATAGTATCCAAATAGTAAGAGATTGATACCAAAACAAAGTAGCTGAAATATTATTTAGTACTCCCCATTTCGAAAGAAAATTTTTATTCCTTGGCAGGTCACGTGACCTGAATTTGAATGTTGTGAATGTTCTGTGCAGTTAAGGATTCTTAATGTAGGATATATTGGTAAGTTTGCCTTAACATGCCTGAGAAGGCAATCAAGTCGAATCATCCGCATGATTGGGCTAACTTCAAAAGAATACGTAATAATTATAAAATCAACGCTGAAATTAAAACTGCTAAAGAATTCTTTGCAGTACCAATCTTATCGAAATAAAGGGCGACCCCCTTGGCAAGTGATCAACGACCTTACCTGTCGAAAAGTTGCTAATTGGTCGATTAGAGAGATAAAGCTGAATGGTATTTCTTTAACTAAATCCCTAGACGTATCGAATGCTTTCAATGATCATTTCTCATACATCAGTAGGCCTTAAACTTGCTAATGACATTCCATTGTCTAATAATCTGAATAATAGGTACTAATAATAGATTTGAATTTGGCCTACCAATAGTAGACAGGTTTTAAAACTACTGAATAAACTAAATAAGTCTTAAGGGGCTGGTCTCGACATGATCTCAAGTCGGCTTATTCGAGAATGTGCTGAACTCATTTCGGAGTATATCTCATTTATATTTAATTGCTGTTTAATAACGGGCATATTTCCCGGCAACTGGGAATTGGCCAAAGTTACACCCAAATTCGAACAGGGTGATAGAAGTGATATGCATAATTATCGTCCAATATCAGTGATTCCGGCAATAGCAAAGGTCTTTGAGAGAATACTTTATAACCAGCTTTCTACCTATTTATCTGAAAATAATATTTTGTCCAAATATCAATCTGGCTTTCCATCCTTTCGCTCAACTATGACCGACTTGCTGGAAGCCACTGATAACTGGGCCTTTAATATAGATCGCGGCTACATCAACGCGATTGTCTTTTTAGATCTAAAGAAAGCATTCGACACAGACCAACCACTCTATTTTATTTATAGGCCTCACAAGGAATGGGAACTACCGCGCACCGCTGGCTCAGTTGGTTGGGCAACCGGGCTGTCACGTGGAAGGCCGTGAGTTCAACTCCGGCCGGACCAACACTACAGGGGCACCGAACGACCAATTTGTTGTAAAATGTATTATTATACCCCAGTTAATGAAAATAAATGTCATTAAGGCATTTTCAGGTGTTTTTCAGTGTTGCTGGGAAAACATTATCTGTTCCTTTTTCCCAGCAAGACACACAAGAAATTTCCCAGCCAGCTAGATAAAATTGGTTGGTTTCCCAGCCAGCTGATCAAATTTATTTCCAAGCCAGGAATTCCGCGCGCTTTCAAATCCCTCGATCCAAAACGACCGAACAAAAGCGACAAAACCGGGACAAAACAGGTTTTTTTCCGCAAGCGCAATCACTCTGACCAGCCGTCGTATGTTTGTGACTACTCTCTGGGAGAGGGAAGGGGTTTTTTTTTTTTTTTTTTTAGTCGTCCTCAGTCTTCAGAGTTTCTACAGCCAGCTCGGGTTGAAATGCTACAAAAAGTCAATAATTGCCAAGCAAAACCTCTATCAATAACAAAATTCCCCAGCCAGCTCATCGAAACACCTGTATTTTTGCCAGCCAGCAAGATTCCTCTGGGGAACAGATAAAGTGAGGAACAGATTCGTTGGGTGCCCCTGACACTAGCATTCAGGGTCTATAAATAACTGAGGAGAAAGTGCTGCCTTTGTAATTACATCTGCAAATGGTTAGACTATCTAGTCTTCTCGGATAAGGACGATAAACCGTAGTCCCCCGCTCACAGTGACCCTTCAATGTTCATAATTAATCCTGTGGGACGTAAAAGAACCCACACACTTGTCGCTAAGAGTAGGGCACGTAGTTCCCGGTCTTGTGGTCTGTCTTCTGTTTGTATCATAAAAAAAGGGGCCACAGTAATTGGCGCAAGCTGTTGTGGCGCTCTGTCAGCTTGACTGGCAAAGTTAATAAATTAAATTAAATTAAATTCACGAAATCGATATTCACCGCGATCTAGATTTTCCCATCTAGACCGGTAATATTTTGCTGTGACAAAGTTGCAAACTAAAATGCAAAAATATTGAGTATTTTCTTCTACCAATATTTATTTATGGAAGTGCCAAAAAGCATGATGGGAAAAAAACGGAGGACGAGCAAACTTTGGCAGAATTAATTTCTTGTTCGCCACTCATTGCCGTTCATAAGCACAATGTCAGTTACTACAAACCAGTTACATTAAACGAATTAAATTGTTCTTGTTTTCCATATAATAAATATCTTAGTTATTAAACGAGCTTAGTCAGTCTGTATGGGAGAATCTTGACTTCGGTCGTGTGTACAGACCTCACTGCGTTCGGTCTGTACTCACGACCTCGGTCAAGATTCTCCCATACAGACCTCCTTCTCGGTTAATAAGAGCTAAAACTAAATTTATATGGAATTGATGGAAACTTTCTCTTTACAAGTCAAGTGGGATCCCTCAGGGGACAATACTAGGGCATTTGTTGTTCCTTTTATATGTTAAAAACTTACCCAACTGTTTGGTATTTTCCTGCGTTGACTTGGTAATTGGCAGGAAAATATGCCCTCATCGGTATCTTATGTTTGTTAGGCCTGTGCGCTGGTATGTGCGTAATTAGCGGGGGTATATATTTGAGCGTGCTGGTTTTGTCTTTCATCTTGGTCTTGCTGTTCCAGCGTTGGGGTTATTTTTTGTTTGTTTTTTTGTTTCAAGGTTAAGAGAATTAGTGCTGGAGGCTTTTATAGAGATTGTCCCTGATATTTCCGCCATTGGTACGTATAGCCTTAGGAGTGGCGGGGCAACTGCTGCCGCTAATGCGGGCGTTCCAGGCCGGCTTTTTAAGCGTCATGGCCGCTGGGCTAGTGAATCCGCTAAGGTAACCGACGGGTAACCGTATGTCTACGTTTCGTTGTCTTCACGTTTGTCGGTTTCTAAGGCCTTAGGGATTTAGTTTTCTTGCTCGTACCGCTTGTATCGTACGGGGTGCAGGGATGGCGCAGTGTGGAGAGCACTCGCCTCCCACCGATGTGGCCCGGGTTCGATTCCCAGGTCCGCCGTCATATGTGGGTTGAGTTTGTTGTTCTCTACTCTGCACCGAGAGGTTTGCTCCGGGTAGTCCGGTTCCCCCTCTCCTCAAAAACCAACATTTGACTTTATTTGCGTTAATTGATTTCAGTTTATAGTGTCGCCAATTAGTGCTCCAGCGCTAGAACGACTAGACACTTAAATAAAGTTCCTTTCCTTTCTTTTTTTTTCAGTCTTGCCCAGGGACCGTTGTTTATGGGGTTCAGCCGTCCTGGGGCTTTCCTCCTAGGTGCAAGGGGACGTACGGGGAGGTTTTTCACCCAGCTGTTGTTCCACGACCCCATTTCAGTTAGCTTGTGATTTAGTCTTTTGGAGCTCTCTGTTTCTTGGTTTGTATATTTTACTTTTCTTTTATATGTCTTGTATTCTTTAGTCTTTTCGGAGAATAAACCTAGCGCTTGTGTGTGTTTTCTTGTTGGGTCAAACTGAGATCTAGAGGAGAGTGTGAATCCCCACCAAGAATGTATGCAGATGATACTTATCTAACGTATTTTGATAAAGACATCTTCTCCATTCAGGTTTCTTTAAATCGAAATTTATCACATATAAATCGTTTGCTCATTTCCAATTAGTTGATTCTCAACATGACAAAAACTGAATTTATTTCAAATTCCCGGGAGGGGGGGGGGGGGGGTGTACTTCCTATTAATGCTCTAATGGGGATGTACCGCTGGACAAGGTCACATTTTCAGGATTGACTATATAATGGGGTTGCATTTTCAACAGAGTTCAGGACAGAGTTACTAGAATGGGGTCGCAAATTGTTGCGATTTTGGGGATAAGAAAATTCTATCTAGTGGGATTTAAAAATGGAAAGATTCAATGTAAAAAAAAGTTGTTACAGAAGGAACTGTAGCGCTGTTGATTTAATATTTATTAGTCGCACTGCTTTACATTCCGTTTTGAAATTACAATTAAAAAGGTTTATGTAAGGTTTATGCATGAACAGAAAGTGACTAAGTTGGGGTCGCTAAAAGTATATTTAATTGGCCATAAAATAGACTGTAAAGTGGTAGGGGTTCCGGAAAGACCAGCTGCACATACCAATTGACTTAAGTACCCCACCGCCTGTTAATTACTCGTAATACCCGAAAATTATCCGAGTTATAATCTCGGTTAACTTTTTTGGATGCAGCAAAATGCATAAACCGATTCGGACGCGGGGAGTTCATTAGTTAAAAGCTACGCGCGATAACCGGCCTAGGGAGAGGTTGTAATTAAAAATATAAACATCTTCCAGATGCAAAACAAACTTGTGAACACAGGAACCTAAGGGTAAACATGGCGAACACAAAACCGAATGAAAGAATCCTAAATAAGAAATTTTTACTCCTCAGTGAAATTGGGATAAACTAACTGAAGCGTTAAATTGAGAGGCGGATTTAGGGGTCCGTAGCAGTATTAGCGGGTACATTTCCTCTCGTCTACTCCGGTCCCTGATTTGTCTGGTTTTTTACCCTAGACTTGCCTCTTATCTGGAACACTGCGTTCATTTTGTGAGAATGATCCGACCCCGGGATATGGATGAATAGATTCCTCCTAGCCGGATTTTTTGTCGGAACCGTCTGAACAAGAAACTATTTCAAAAAGAAATAATTTCGTTTCCGGAATGGTAAGGACAGGAGAAAAGTTAAAAATAATACTGCAGTGTGGGTGACTCGGTCTGTCACATTGATTTCGCTTCGTCTATTGAAACGCTCGAGAAATAAAGATAGAAATTTGGCGTGTATCTGAACGGCGCGAAGCGGCCTTGTGAAGCGTGTGTCATGATCGTCCCCCCCCCCCACCCTCCCACATCCCTTTGTCCAGAATTTTTTTTTTTTTGAATGAAGACGTGTGTCGGATGGTACTTCGAACTTTGTTACTTAAATATATTTCTTTTAATAAACATTGTTAATGAGAAAATGTATCCAACGTTGCTCGAATCAACGGCCCTTATATTAAACTACAATAGCTTCAAACCGTCAAACTGAAAGATGTTACAAGCGTCGCATTTTATTCCGCAAAAAGACGAGGGAGGCTGGATAGGAATATATATTTCTGCAGTGTTTCTTACATACAGTTGCACCAGTGAAGGTAGGCTTTGTAATGGCGCAGCAGTTGCCAAGAGAACGATCTTACTGACACTCGTAACCCAGGTGAGTAGCAAATGTAGGTTACATTTTATTGATTATAAGAAAATTTCTACGCCAGTTATCATATAAGCACTTTTAGACCTATTTAGCTTTTAGCCACCGCTGGCCGCACTGCTCTACAGAATCCAGGTTATTCGGTTCTGCAAACCGCCTACTTGAGTTTTAGTCAAAAAGCAAAATGAACGGAGATTGAAAGGGCCTCCAGGCTTTTCGACCGTTTGTTTTTGTTATGGAAATTTGCATTGCTTCTCGTAGCGATCTGATTGGATGTATTTCGTTCGTCTTTTCTTTGAGTAGAAACTTAACTTAACTGTATTTTTCTCTCAGCTGTTCTTTGAACGAGCATCATCCGAGGATGTCAATTTTTTAATTGTTTCACGGTCTACATGTTAGCAACCTAAGGGGAGGTCACAGCATTATTCACAACAATGTTAATTTCGAAACTTTGCAGCTGGTAGCCAGTGTAGGTGGTAAGAGGAAGACTAAATCTCACTTAGGCACATTAATCAGTGCAAGAATGGTTTTCACAAGTTTTCTCTCGCGCTACGGTAGTGTTTCACTCTGTTAGTTTAGAAATTAATGGTGCATAACTAAACAGAGTCAATTTCACCAAGTCTCTTGGTGTATTAATCAATTGACGAAAATTTAACATGGAGTAATCATATCAATGCAATGTCAAAAAAATTTTCCTCTGGTATTGGATCTTTTAATAATTAAACGAATTGGCCTCTGCGTGCCACCTGCATCCCTGCATAATATTAGGGAGCTTTAAGCACGCGCGTTTTTGAGACGCGGACGACGACCGGAAGTGAGCTGTTTTTCCTTTTAGCTTGTCTTCACACAACCACATTAACATTGCAAAGTATCTTTTCTCCATTAGAGATGATTAGTATAAAAATCTGTGAGACACCACTGCTCTGGCACGCGAAATGTTCTTTTCCGGTTGCCGTCCGCGTCTCAAAAACGTGCATGCTTAAGCTCCCTAATATCTATCACGGGTTAGTTCAATCGCACTTCGATTATTGTAGTGCTGTATCCATGGATAGGGTAGCTGTGGCAAAACATTATCTGACAAAATCGCGTCGTTCGCATCTTTTATAATGCTGACCCCAACCAACTAACTAAAGCTGGGCTGGGACAACCTATAAACTCGACGTCAAAAACTAAAAGCAGAGATGGTCTGTAAATGGCCTTGTACCAGATTATTTGTCTTTAAAATTCATACTGCGGATTGATATGGTTACTCTTATTCTGAGAATTCTGAGGTTACTCTTATTCTCTTATTCTGAGAATAAGCTTGCTGTTCCCTTGCCACGAACTAAGTATTATAAAACAGCTTTAGTAACAGTGGTGCAGTCCTTTGGAACAGTCTGCCCTCAGTTGTTAGACAAGC
>JALIRR010004971.1:0-20000 GCA_023091755.1 Montipora sp. Colony 1 RG-2022
AAATTGTGCAAGGTGAACAAGATGAAATGAAGTTATATTTTGAAGTGACGCTACCGTTGTCCTTGCTTAATTAAACTGCATAATTAAACAAGTGCAAAGGTTGACCTATCATTTATAGTACAAAAAAAAATATTAAAGGATTTCACAAGGACTACATTTTAAGGTATTGCACCCTTATCACCTAAAACAAATGACAGTGGTCAATTAAAGAATTTAGAAAATAATACTTGCTTTATGAGACCAAACTTTTATAAGAATGCAGTTTTATTAATAATCATTTAATTATGATTTACTGTTTTTTTTGATTAATTGAATTGAATTTATTAACTTTGCCAGTCAAGCTGGCAGAGCGCCACAACAGCTTGCGTCAATTACTGTGGTCCCTTTTTTTACCCTCCCAACCATGATACACAACAGAAGACAGACCACAACACCGGGAACTACGTGCCCTACTCTTAGCGACAAGTGTGTGGGTTCTTTTACGTCCCACAGAATTATGAACATTGAAGGTTTTGAGACGGGGCCTACGGTTTATCGCCCTTATCCCAGAAGACTAGAGAGTCTAACCATTTGCAGATGTAATTATAAAGGCAGCTCTTTCTCCTCAGTTATTTAAAGACCCTGAATGGTCGTCCGGCCGGAGTTGAACTCACGACCTCCCGCGTGACAGCCCGGTGCTCAACCAACTGAGCCACAGGTGCGCGGTAATCACATGATTTTTCTCGTGCAAATTGGAAAAAAATAAGCACAAGTGAGTTTCCTTCAAACATGAAAGCGAGTACATTTTTACCCTTTGAAAAAAATTACGTGTGCTTATTTATTCCAAATTACACGAGCAATATCATGTGATTACTTATTAGTAATAATCACGAACAAAATTCGAGATGAGATCTTCATCAGAAGAAACGCATGCGTATAACGCAATCATGCAAAATTGCGCCATCAGGGGTTCGCATTTGATTGGCCATCTAAGACTTCCTTTGACCATTGACAAATCAGAATGCTTGATTTGCTATCCTCTTTTTGCACTCGTCTGAATTACCTCTTCTCTGCACTTTTACCTGGAAACTGCACTTTTGAAGTCCTGAATTTTTCAGACTTCTTTGCGCAATTTCAAAAATTGCGTTCATAACTGCGAGGATCATAGCTTCACTTGATATGTACTTGTAAATAATTGCGTAATTCAGCCTTTGGCTGCGATGCAGTTTTTAATAGTCTATCTATCAATCAATCTATCTATCTATCTATCTATCTATCTATCTATCTACCCTGCTAGCAGAGCCTTTCTTTTGCTTGCTCGAATTTGGCGTTCTCGAGAAAGGCTCTGCATGAATCGAGTAAGATCTTTATTGAATATGCGCTGCATGTTGCCAGGATACAGTCTCGAACCCAAGCCTAATATGCCAGATCTCGCCGCCATCTTGGTTTTTCATGGTACAGCGGGCTCAATAACCATCGGATTTTGTCACTAAACGGACGCTCGCACTGGAAAAACCGGTTTGACGAGAGAAAACAAGATTGACTAGTCCAGAAGCTCGGGCTGCGGCGGCTTCAAAGAGTTGACGCGATTTGGGCAGAGCCTACTTTTCTCCTCCTCATTAAAGAAAAAGACATGAGGAGGCTCTGCTCGCAGGGTGTCTATCTATCTATCTGTCACCAATTCAGTGCAGAGTTTAAGTTCAATTACCTTGATTTCCATTGACTTCGCCTTGGATTGTTCCAGTGTTTGAATTAAATCAATGTCATCCACGGGGCTTCCTTCTGATGCCGATAGCTTGTGCAGGATTTTATCTTCAATCTCCTTTAACTCTTGTTTCATTTTAGCGTTGCTCACAATCAACTGATTTTTGGCTTCCTCCAGATCTGGCCTCTCCTCGGCAACAACTAAAGCTAACAGTTGATCTTCAAGACCACTGAAAGAAGGCAAGTAATACAGCCTTTACCAATTTGTATTTTACTCCGAGCATCGAGGTTAAAACAGAAAACTATAATTCTACGTTGGTCCGAGTCCGTTAGCGGAAATTTGTGCTTTAATGTTGATTAACAAACATTCAAGCACTGTGCATGAAAGTTCCGAATGAATATACCAAGACAGTTTTCAAGAAAGCGAAGATGCATGACTATATAAAACGACGATACCATAGCTCCTTCAAAACAAAACCCTAATGCCTGCAAATGAAAAAGTTGACCTTGATTCAGTCAATTCTTTTTTCGTTTTGTCGCAGTCAGGGATTTTCAGTGAACAGCCATCGCAAGCATTTAATTTGTCCAAATATATTTTGTTTTTCTTACTAATCGAACGAATTGTCCGCAACACTCGATAAATCAATACTGCGATCTACACGTCTGCGAAGCATTCGGATTACATCTCAGAGCTTGGTCTTGGTTACTGTTGTACACCCACGAGAAGGATTGAAACTATTTGTGTCTATTTTTGAAGCGAGGGTTATACCCGAAAGGGAGAAATGATCCTCGCCCTATCTACAATTTAAGCAATTGTCTCTTATAAAATTCAGACTGCTTCAACGGGATTCGAACCCATGACCTCTACGAAATCCGTTGAAGCCCCGTGAATTTTTTAGATGTCCATAAGAGACAATTGCTTAAATTGTCCAGGTAAGTGCGGGGATCGCTTCTCTCTTTTCATTGTTGTGGAAGACTGACATTTCCAGAACCTAACCAGGATAAAATCAGCATATAATAGTGGATTGACTCCTACGTAGGAGTCATGCATGGGCTCCCGCTCCAAAGATGATCTCATTCACCAAGACTAGCAATAGACCTAATCGGCTAACTCAATGTTGTACCCAATTCAAACCCTTTGGGAATAAAACGTTTTGTTCCAGGTATTTCCATATCATTTACATATGAATGCTACATTATTATGCAAATACAACACACAAAGAATCTTAATCCCGGGAGACTTGAATTGGGTACAACATTGAGTTAGCCGATTAGGTCTATGTCGGTTAGTCCTAGTTTCGAGTTTACAATCAGTAGTGTTCCGCTCCGTAAAATATCATCTGCATTGTAAAAAAAGTCTGATAGTCCTCGCAAACACCTTTAAACTTGCCACAAATAGCAAAAACCAGAGCTCCATATCGATCATTGCAAACCAGTATGTCAAATAAACTTCGATTGCTTGTCAAGAGAAACGTTTACTTACCCTGGTGAGAGCGTGAAGTTAACAATAGTGACCTTTGTGGAAACCTCTGGAGTGTAATGAGGATTGGGAAGCTTGGTGGTGATGTAAAACTTAAAGTCATCATGATAAGGAATAATCGCGTCCCCCAGTTTGATTACAGTGCTACCTGATTGCTTAAAGGTCTGAGGAAAGACAAAAACAAATTCTGCTTTTAACACAATGTGTTCACATCATGCACAAATGCAAGAAATACTGCATGTATGCACATGAAGTCAAAGTTAAGTTTTTCTTGCCACAGAATATAAGGACAATGTGTGAACAAAGTATTTGGAAAGTGGCGATTAAAAAAAAAAAAGAAACATCGATATTCACTTGTTTGAGCAGGATGGGTTCCAAAGCAGGGTCTAGTTCTTCTCCAACGTTCTCCAGTAAGCATGGTTTACCAAAGCGAACAGCATTCTCCAAACTTCGCAGAAAATCTCGGTCACTAAGCTTGATGACATCAAGGCCAGCGTCTTTTTCCTGCAGCAAAAAAAGATTGCCGCACAAGATAACCGGAAAATGACTATGAAGCAACAAACCATATATTCTACCCGTCAATTAAACGTAAAAGTTGGGGGACAGAAATAGAGAGGAGACAAGTAGAATAAAGAACAATTGAACATTTTCTCACTGAGGTACCACATCAACACCATTTTTTTTGCTACAGAGCGAGCAGAGCCGGATACGCAGGCCAGCCGCGGCAACAACATTATCAAAATTTAAAATCAATATACTGTGCAAAATCTCGATGTTTTTGGCTTTGCCGGGCTTTAAACATAATGCAACGCGCTTGTGAATACATTGCTATATGGACACACACACAGTGACGTACGGTTATGGACCTCTTCATCGTAAACATTTTGAAACGTGCGTCTTGTCTTGTGCTTGCGGAAAGGGTTTTTTGAGGTGACAGACACTACAAAACATGTATCGTGCATTGCGATACAACTTTTACATTTTTTCAAGTATTTAACATATTCTTTTGACATATCCCAGGACGCCATTTTGTTAATGATGAATTCCAAAGGCATCACTTTAAATAGTTCGCCTTTTGGACAGGCAAAGCGAGAATATTTTAAAGTTTACTTTAGCAACGAAATCATCCTTCGCCTCACATTTTCTCATTTGTACCTTTTAATGTTCGTTTTATTACACACATTCAAATAACAATACAGTCCGGCCGCAGCACCGTTTCATATCCTTGGACTAAACTAGTATGTTGTGCTGGTTACAAGAAATGTTCCAGTAAGGTACTTAGTCTGCCTGTAGTGACCATTCCTTCGTTTCAATGAATACACCTGCCAGGGCTAGCGCTAGCCCATTATGAATAAACGCCGTCAAACAATACTCACTAAAAATTAAAGTGTAATGTTACGAACGCAAAGATGTAAAATTACACATTCTCAATGTGTAAACTACTACACTAAAATGATCTTCTAAAATTACTCTAAATTTTGGGTATTTTTACTATTTTTAAAGGATAAAAGTTAGTGCGTAATATCAAGGATAAAATTACACAGGTGAAAGTTTACTTTTACACCAATTTTAATAGTAACTGCCTGTTCATGGATTAATCTACACCACTTTATAGTGGTTTTTGTACATATAATATGTATGTAATATAATGTAATATGAAAATACATCCTGTCAGCACCCGCCACAGAAGAAACAAACATCATTAAAGTATCCTTGTGGGTAACTAAAATCCATGAGAAATTACTATAAACATTGCCTGTATTGCTTAAGGACATTCCAGATAAATAGCTATCCGTACGCTCACTATCGAAAATCAGTCCAATTCTAAGACGCTTGTAGAAACTACTCACCAAGTTCTTTATCCACTTATTAGCTTGTCCTTGTGGATCAATAAACAGTGGCCACCTCTGTGAAAACTGCACAATAACACCATTCTCTACGGACAGAGTATCTCGCGGTAAGCCAGCAATTTGCCAGTTGCGAATCTTGACAGGATCACCAAGAGTCACCACAAGATTGCAGTTATCCGAGTGAGGAATTTCTAAACCACGCAACTCTGTCAACCATTCTTCGACCAAAGATACGCGGTATTCTCCCTGGTGATTAAATAAATTTTCAGAAAAGTATAGCAAGAAATATTTCGTACAATGAACACAGTGTACGATTCCCAAGAAAATGTTTTGCAACCTTAAAGGTATCCACGCTTTGATAGGACGACACCCCTTAGTGATAAGGCAACCGGCTTATAGCTACTAGGCCTTTTCTTCCAGATGAAGGTTTTTCCGGATCATAGACATTGGGAGCGCCGAAACTCATACTCCTTTGTTTCTAAAGCATACAACATTGTTTGTTTGTTATTTATTTGTTGTAACAGGTTGACGTTTTGGCAGCTATTCAGCTGATGTGGACCTCCTATATCCACCCACCCATATACACACAGAGGACAGCCACAACACCGGGAACTTCATCCCGTACTCTTCTCGAATAGTGTGTGGGTTCTTTAACGTCCCACGGGGAACTGTTGAACATGCAAGATATTTGTGAGACGGGACCTACGGTTTATAGTCCTTATCCGAGAAGAATTGAAAGTCTAACCATTATAAAGGATGTAATTATAAAGGAATCACTTTCTCCTCAGTTATTTAAAGACCCTGAGTGTTGGTCCGGCCGGAGTCGAACTCACGACCTCCCGCATGGCAGCCCGGTGCTCAACCAACTGAGCCACCGGTGCGCGGTTTTGCATGTTTTAAATGAAAGAAAGGAGCTAATACATAAGTTGAATATTACACTGTAGAAGAGGAGCTCTTTTTGGTTGTGACTTCAAGATTCTTTTACATATTACAATACATACTTACACAGCGAACAACAAACAGTCCTATATTTCTGTCACGGGGTTTTCACAGACTGATTTATTTTTAGATTGAATTTTCCGGGAATGAGACTCCCACAGAAGCCCGATGACCAATCACAAGAAACAAAATTGACGTCATGGCGTCACCAAACGAGAAATGCCTTTGTTTCTTGTTCTACGGTAAGCAATGCCTGTAGGGTGAACGTGGCTCTTTAAGTATCCCAAATGGCCGGAGGCAGAGCAGTTGGCTATTATAACGATCGAATTCAGCCAGAGGTCAGATCGGTGTTCAATGGCTCAGCCAATCAGATTACAGCATTTGCATTAGTATACTAGTAGAATTCTACTAATTATAATTAGTATATACCAAAACAGTGGATAGCGTTGAAAGCGCGCGCTGATTGGCTACTCAAACTCCGGATATCCTTTGCTATTCACCTGCGAGCAATTCGCGCGGGATTTGCGCCCAAAAATGTTGTAATCTTTGCAGAAATAAATGAATTAAAATCATCTTTTTGCTATATTATCTCAATGTTTTAGTATATACTAAAACAACTATTCACCTCAGTGTCCACCACTAGCCACCTCCACTTCGGTGAATAGTTGCTAACTATCGAAACTATCATCATTATCACATCTGATAAACAACAGATAGTTATCGTCATCATCACTATCGTTGTAACCACAGTCATCGTTTTTAACAATATTATTTCCACCACATTCCGCTGATTTATTAAAAATTATTTTGTTGGATTTTTGGATGCGAGCTGAATTGGCATTCCAAAATAGGTACAAACGAGGTTTAAACGTAACATTCGTTGTTGGTATTCATAGGTTCTCAAGCAGGAAGTCTTCCAACCTCGTTCCCAGGGTCTTGGGACCGAGGTAATTTGAACTACCAAATTAAAATAAAAAATAAAAAAAGTGGGAGAGATGGATAATACGAGCGTGGAGGGTTTTGTCCAAGGGGCCCCATCTTTTATGCTAGATGAGAACATAGTGTTAAATTTAGAGAAATTAAAATGTCGAGATTTTTATCGGCTCTTGAATTTTAAACTACACCAGTCAACCCCAGCTGGCTTACAGCGTTGGAGTAAAATACTTCCAATTGACAGTGCCTCATGGGGAGAATGTTTTAAGATGTCATATAAAACATATAAGGAAACTAAGTTAAGAGAATTTAAATTTAAACTTCTTCACCAAATTGTAGTGACCAAAAAGGAATTGAAAAGATTTGGAATTAAAAGTGAAAGTGACTGCTTGTATTGCGGAGAATCAGATTCCATAGACCACACTTTTCTTGACGGCCAATTTACCTCGTCTATTACTCGTCAAGTGGTGGAGTGGTTCAATGCCACAAACAATGCCAGTTTCAATCCAGAACCTAAGGAAATAGTGTTTGGCTTGTTTAAGCAATGCCTTGCTGGGCATGGGGCTGTGAGAAAGTTTAACTATACTTTTTTATACATGATGTATTACATTTATTCAAACAAGCTAAAAGAGAGCTCGATTATTTTATCTGAATTTGTTAATAAGATTAATTTTAAATATAAGGTTGAGAAATTTACATGATTTAACTTACTTTATTCGCCCTCTTTGATTAATCACTCAGTTCTCGTGCATGTCAGATCATTAGTTGTATTTGTTTTCTTTTCTTTTTTTTATATAAGTATCTTGTGCAATGTAAACTTTTGTTATGTTAAATAAATTTTAAAAAATAAAGAAATAAATAAAAAAATAAGAAAATGCACTGAACCTCGTTACATCTTGCCGACACTTTCTTATAGTGCTTGAAATACAGCGAATTGCTATTTGTTAGGACTGGAAAGCGGATATTTCTACTTCCTCGCCTAAGCTCCCCAGATTCGATATAAGACTTACGAAAGGCTTAATATTCTTCTGTACGAAATCTCATTGCAATAAAGAGGTTAAAAAAAGTTTGTAGCAATCAGAAAATGAAGCAGGCCATACAACCAACTTCTACGGTGGAAAAAAGTATTTAGTCGAAGACATCACTTTTTACATTGCTCTCTGTAATGAGCCAATCTCCCAACATGAATATTTATCAGACTCTTTCGTTCTTTTGTTTTTTGTTTTTTATTATCTGTGAACAAAATGTTGGGGTACGAAACAACACAGATTGATCAAAACAGCTCCTTTATTCGCGAAATATAAGACATCCCTTTAATCGAGCTGCTCTCAATGATCGACTCCAAAACAAAGGGGGCCCACGGATGTATCATGCAGGCACACATGTATAAGTTATTTTGCAAACATTGTAATTGAGGAACAATTTGTTCCAATCCGTTTTCTTAGCAACATTAGGCAGAACTAGAACGCAAAAAAGATAAGAAAAAAACACAAGCAAAGGTGACATGCACTTAAAACGCAAAAGCTATATTTCAGGTTGCAGAGAACATGAAAAGTGATGTTGGCATTTATCAGGAAAAGTGATGAATGAGTGCGAGTATCACTTCAATCTTTCAATTTCTGTCCGTCATCAGTCCTAATAAATGAGCACAAAAATTGACCTGCTCCCAAATGAGGGGCTTCATAGTTCATTTAGTAGAGCATTGCACCGACATCACGTAGGTCATGGGTTCAAATCTCGTTGAAGTCACCTGAGAATTTTCAGGTGTCTATACAAAACAATTACTTAAATTGATGATGATCACTTCAATTTTTCGTCTCCAACACGCACTTTCTTTCCATTCAGAGAACATGAACGTGACGTTGACTGATATTAATAGCTATCTACATGGTAATTACAATCATTACTGGATTGGCGAAATTCTAATCCTTAAAGCATGCAAATGACTAAGATATTTGCCCTTCTCAAGTAGATCAAGGCTTTTGAGACTGAGTAAGCGTCCATAGCAGACTCACGTCTGTAAACGCAAGGGTATAATTGTCTTTACAATCCATTAAGCTCTTTCCATAAATGGATCTGGCGCTCCACCATTTGGTGGTATAATTGTTTTACAAATGGCAAACGAAGTACGGACGCCATCAGATTATGAATCTATTACTGTGAGTGTAAACCTTTCTTTTTTTTTGACGAATTTAATAAAAGGTTTCACTTTAACATATGCATTGCATTAATAATGGCAAAACAGAAACGTCGCGAAGAATTGGACATATCTAACCAATTAAGAAATACTGATCCCACAGCATCTCATATTTGTTCGCATGTTGCGTTCAAAGGGCATCAATGTACCAGTTGCTCTGACGTTACAGTTCTAACGAGGCTAAAAGAGAGACTGGTTAGGGGAGGTCGGGTAGACAACGTGCAGAGTACGATACCAAACGAGGAAGTATACCTTAAAATAAGATCACGTTTTCATTCAAGAACAAGTTCCAACTTCCTGTCGTTTATTAATCGGAAGATAAAGTCTCGATACTTTAATCAAATAGGTTCCATCGTAAAAAAAAATTAATCAAGAGTCTTGTACGGCTCCAAGAGCACTTTTTCCCCTATAGTCTTGCCAGCTTGAAGGTGATGATTCTTCTTGTATGCTTCGTGGAAGTAAAATCCTCTTAAAAGCTCTCCGAAAGTTTGGTAAACGCCAAGCGTACAAAAATGGATTCAGCGCAGAGGACAACAAAACGAAGATGAATTGAAGATCCCTCAAAACATGGATAGTAATGCAGTCACAAGACAAACAGAGATTCATGATGTAAATCATAACACAGGATGGAGTATAGCAAAAAAGGAAGATCCCCAACATCATCATAAGTACCTGCGTTAACTTTTTGTCCCTCGAAGCCGCTCTGAGTCTTGCACGATTCTCCTCTGATTGTGAGCTCTGTTGTATTGTTTTCAATTCCGAAACCTGCGCTCGCATGTCTCGCAAAACCCGAGCGTATGTGAAAAGAAAAATGATTAAAGTCAAAGCTACAGCAGTGTTTGCAAACACAAAGGTATACCTCAAATAGCCAACTTTGAAGTAAACAAACGGCAATGAGCAAGATACAAACCAAATGGAACCTGTGATGAAAATGGCACGTTTAGTGCCGAACCTTGCTCGATACCGTAAAGGGTAGCTTATGGCTGTATAGCGATCCGCTGTCAAAGCAGCGAGGTTCAAAACTGACGCGGTGCAGGAGATAAAGTAAGACATGTGGATCAACCAAACAAATTGACCAATATCAAGAGAAAGGCCCTCGCGAAAGTGAATCAACACAGATATCGGCTCAGTGATCACGCCCACAATCAAGTCTGATACGGCCAGATTCACAACGAAGAAGGTGAAAGGCGTCTTGAGACTTTTATGGGGATCCTTGAAGACAGCAAAGCAGACTAAAAAGTTGCCTGGAATTGTCATTAGGGCAAGGAGCAGAGACAAACTTGCCGTTATGAAGGAAAGAGGTACTGGCGCTCGTACGCTGGCACATGAATTTTCAGCACCAGCCATCCTTCGGTAACTCCACTTTGGTCCTTGCTGAATTATTGTCTTCCTTCCGATTCCAAAGAAAGAGACCAGATGCTTCAACCAAAAAGTAATTATCAGCACGTCAGTAGAAAACAAGAAGCTCGTCGATGTGGTTTTTCTCAAATTGTTAGGCCTAGCAGGGCTTCGACGTCACATCTGCAGCTGCTTAAGTACGGAACCGACGTTTTCAATATGACACTTTTCTAAAGGTTCGAACTTCAAAACCATGTGGTTTCAAGACCTGTGAATCTCATTGAAAATTCGCTGGGAATCCGTGATCGCGTGCGTTATATAGCACGACGTTTTCACCTGCTACCAGATTGAAACCCGCGTTAACACTAGTCCTGTCATTTTCCTTTTATGGCCACGCAAACAAATCGCTGACAAGGTTGTTTGATATTTTACTTTGACGGAAATAACGTGTGTTATTGTTTTGGACTAAGCCCTACATCAACCAAAATAATCATGAACGCCTTTGGCGATCAAATGAAACAAAGTAATTTCAGGACATATTTTCTCCATATGAACCGTCATAGAAGTTACTTTTTATGGTTGACTGGCAATATTGACAAAAAAGCAAAAAAAAAGCGGAGGTTGGTTTTATCCCTAAAACAGGGCATTCATATTCTGTGGCTTTTTAATTCCACACATGACCTCAAATTTGCACTCTTAATTTGAAGTGCGGTAATACACTTCAACTTAATGACATAAATTGACTACAAACGCAGCCTTGGGAAACTTGAATGTAATGGTACCAGTTTTGAAATATATGTAGTGTAAAAGCAAAGACGAAGGAAAAATGAAAGCTAATCAAAACAGAGTAACCTGTGTTGAACATGCAAAAAAGAAGTCAAAACTGAAATTGTAAGCCACTTCTACAAAGCAGAAAAGCTCTTGTTCTACTTCTTAAAAAGAAGGATTTTTCGGTTGAAAACGTTAAAAATGAACTGATTAAAAAACGGAAATGAAATCATTCTTTCGTATTAAAGAAACGCGTATAATTTAAATTCGATTAGCCCGGGAAAGCTTTCATTGGTTTGACAAATGACTTTTGGGTCTGAATCCTGAATAAAATTTACACATGCACGTGTCCAAAAACATACAAAACTTCCGCCTTAAAATAACATAGCACGATGGCGAAAAATATAAAAGACAAACAAAAATGACAAACATATATGTAACTTGTACGGTGTGAAATGGGCAAAAGAGCGTGCTTGTTTGGGGCACCAAACTATGAACTGTCGCATTCAACTCGAAAGTAAAAATTTCACGGTCCCCATATCCGTCAGGATGGAAACCTTCAATGTTTTCGTTCATATCCAATTTTGCCTGAGGCTCGTAACGTATTTTCGGGGTTTCATTTGTCACAAACGTGCTTAAAAGGAAGTGATGCTAACGGCGCCGGCGCTAGATCAGATAAGGAGATGCAAGCAATAACAAAAGAAGAAGTCTCCATGAGACGGGAAGACATTCTTAGCTACAGTAGGTCATCAACTTCATATTTATGCGGCCAGAAATCATCAAAGAACAGTGTATCTCGCGATAAGCCAGCAATTTGACAGTTACGAATCTTCACACCTGAAGATTGCAGTAAGAAATTTTAGACCCCGTGAGTTAGTCAAGTTAGTCAACCAACCCTAACCCTAAAGACACGCGGTATTCTCCCTGGATATTAAATGAATTTTTAAAATAGTATAGAAATATTTTGCACAATGAACAGTGCGCGGTTCACAAGAAAACGTTTTGCAACTTGTTTCGTCACCCTATAGCGATAGGGCAACTGGCTTACACAAGGTGTGATAATCAACATACAGTCATCATCATCATGGTCGCCACTATCGTTAGCATCACCTGTGATCGCAATCATCGTCGATACGACTATTACTGACTCACACCACAAAAAAACATTAGCTCCGCTAATCTGAAAAGAAGCTTAACTGGAATCCAACACAAGATGTCGTCCTGATTTCATCGGTAAATTTGAACCAAAAAAAAAGAAACGAAAATTAAATAAGATATGCAATGCACCATGTTGTTTCTTGCCAACACTTTCTGACAGCGCTTGAACTACAGAGAATTGCCATTGTTAAAAATTGAAAGCGGATATTACCATTGTCTTTCTCGGCTAAGCCTACATAATAAAAGGCTTAGCAGGGGGTTTAATACTCTTCAGTATGCAATCTGACTACGATAAAAAAGTATGATCAAAAAATTAAGTACGCCATAAAACCCACTCCTACGGTGGGAAAAAAAGTTGTAGTTAAAGACATCATTTTTCAAATTGTTCCTTGGAACCAATCATGAATAAATCAAAATCATTTGCATGTAATCATGTCAGAGTTTTCGGATCCTTCCTCAGCGACACAAAAGACATCCTTTTCACCAAATTTCATTGCTCTAAATGATTCGGCTAAACTCCAAAATGAAGGGGTTCCACGGATGCATCAGGTACGCATGTAGTTAGTGTTTTCACGAGCATATTATACAATTGCCCATGAAAAATTAATTCCAATCCGTTTCTTTTAGCAGCACTAGAACGCTAGAAAGATAAAAAGCCAAAGTTCACGCAAAGTGTGTTATCTGTTGGGTTGCCTGTAGCTTCAAGTAAAGAGTATTACGGAAGAGGCTTTGGGAAAGCAGCACACTTGGCCATCTCTCGAAAAGGAGGTTGGACATTTCCTAACAATTACACGACGCAATATCCCATCTTTATATTACAAACTTACCGCTGTAAAAAAAATGAAAACAGGCAGAATTAAAGCTTTAGTTCAATAAGAAATAGCATTTCTGAGCTTAGCCCCGCTAATTTACAGTCTTTAGGTCTAAAAACCACTTTGAAAACGGTTAGCTTTCAGTTGCTTTTCTGGGTACCACTATGTCCATACTCTAAAAATCCGACTTTTTCAGGAGCTTGTCTCGTTAGTCTAGTGGATATCGGAAGCTGTATTAAGAACCCATCGATCGGAGTTCGACATTCTGCTTTGCCTATCCTGAGTCTTCTCTGCATGTTTCAAATGTTGCTACTTTGAAGTAGATTTGAAGTTTGAAGTAGATTGTACGTTGTGCAAGTTGAATAAAAGAATGAAGGGGGTAGTTTGTAAAGAAACTGTGGTGCTGCGTCGGTGGGGAAGTAGTATAAAAAAATTTGGTTTTATCAACGGAGTCGATAATGTACAGAGATTCAGCTTTTAGAATCTCTGTACGGTGGCCAATTTACATTATCAACTCCGTTGATAAAACCAAATTTTTGTAAGACGAATAAAAGAAGCAAATGGCGACGGGGATGAAAAGCAGTTGACAACAGATTCCAAGCGGGCACAGATACTGAAAGATGACGGTAAACATCGAAATTTGGAAACAATATCCCGTTTTGAACCTTGTTGAATTATTGTCTTCCTTCCGATTCCAAAGAAAGAGAGCAGATACTTCAACCAGAAAGTACATGAATTATCAGTACGTCAGTTTAAAACAAGAAGCTCGTCGATGTGGCTTTTCCTCAAATTGTTTGTGAGCTGGAATTGACGTTTTAACTATAACAAGCAAGGAAATTGATGTGTAACCTTGTGAAGAGGGATAAATTCTAAAAGGGATTCGACGTCACGTAATACCAGGAGCCGCTTAAATACAGAAACAAGTTCATGAATGATATCGTATTTTAAAAATGAAGGTTTTTCACATATTAGTAAGGTTCCAGCTTAAGAAAAAGCTTGGAGCAGTTTTTGAATCTTAATGAAAAATCGCCGGGAATCTTTGACCGTGAGAGTTATGCACGACATTTTCACCTGCTTCCAGAGTTGAATCGAACTGTCAGTTCCTGTTTGGTCACAAAAAAATCGCAGAAAAGATTGTTTAAGTCATTTTTCGGCCTACGCTCAAGATCAGCCAAAATAAACGCGTCTTAAATCCAAAAATAACCTCAACTTAATTAACTTGAAGATTAAGCCCGACTTAATGACATAAATTAACGACAAAAAACGCAGCCTTGGGAAACACGAATGTAATAGTACCAGTTTTCAAGTATATGTAGTGTCACTAAAGACGAAGGAAAAATGATAGGTAATTGAAAACAGAGTAAACTGTGCAGAAGAATAAGGAAGTCAAAATTGAGATTATGAGACACTTCCTACGGGCAGAAAAACATTAATTCTGGTCATGTCT
Organism: Montipora sp. Colony 1 RG-2022; assembly: GCA_023091755.1. NCBI lineage: Eukaryota > Metazoa > Cnidaria > Anthozoa > Scleractinia > Acroporidae > Montipora > Montipora sp. Colony 1 RG-2022. The sequence continues at coordinate 14,606 of JALIRR010004971.1, forward strand.
CACAAAAAAAAAAAAAGAATTTTCTCACTGAAAATGGTTAAAATAGACTGACTAAAAATGCAACTTGAGTAAAATAAGTCCTCATCTTAAAGAAACACGTAAGCAAAGCAAAGATTAAAATACGATTGGAGGGCCTTAGTCAGTTTGGCAAATGACTTTTGGGTCCGAAACATGAATCAATAAAATGGCAATTTACACATACACATGCCCAAGAACCATACAAACATCCTTCTTAAAATAACATTACCTAGCACGACGTCGAAAATATAAAAAATAAACGCAACTGCTTCACTGAACTTTAAATGTAACTTGTAAGTAAGAAATGGGCAAAAGAGCGTGCTTGTTTGAGACGCCAAACTATCGACGGTCGCAATCAACAAGACAGTAAAAATCTTGCAATATTTATTGCAAATTTCGGGTAGCGGCATCGTTTGAAGAGGCACCGAGACGAAAGAACAATATACGCCATTCATATGCAAACCATGAAGTGACAGGGTACTTTGCAGTTTAGCTGTAAATTTCATAGGTCCTCACATCCGTTAGGATGGAAACCTTAATTGCTTTCTTGTCTGAGGCTCGTAACCTCTGCTCGGGTTTCATTGGGCACAAACGTGCTTAAAACGGCTGTGACGCTGAAGGCACCGCCGCCAGATCAAATGTGGAGGTGCAAGCAGTAAAAAAAGAACAGTCTTAATGAGACGGGAAAACAATCCTAGCTAGGTCGTCAACTTCATAGTTATGAGGCTAGAAACTCTAAAAATAATAATAATTTTTTCCACAAAAAGCGAAAGAAATAAATATAGCAAATTTGGAACATTTCCAAGAGGAAACAAAAATATACTCATCTACGGGGCTACAGTTGATAATTAGTAAAAGCTACCCAAAACTTTCAACACTAAAATGTGGCAAGTTTAAAATTACTGAAAAATTATGATTGGGAAAAGCAAAGATTTTGGGAAACTCAAACGACAACGAAACGGAGCGCAAACTTCTTCCTCGGCTTCTCTCGAGGCTTTCTTCGATTAAATTTCTCAAATTTCGTCGCCTCTTCTCTCGTGATCTTTCCTGCTCTTCATCCCTTTGCTCGTCACTAATAGTAAAAACTCTTTTTCAAAAGTGACTAAGGTCTGTGATATAAACGCGGGCTGCACAAATGTTTCCCGCCAATACAATTCGCCCATCCGTGCCTTAAAGCTGCATTCGCGAGGCTCCTCTCCCTTCCCTTTCTTTGTCTCACATCCCCCTCCCCCAGAGTCTGTAAGGACGGACGCAGGCTCGGTCAATAACGTGACAGGTGCCTGGAGCCCCGCTATAACCCAACATTATAACACTTTAACTATCACTTTCTCGTGAAATAAACTGGGATATAAATGAAACTCCGTGAGGGCCGATGATTGTAATCATTTTTCTGTCAAAATATAAGAAAAAGGAAAAAAACTCACAGTAAAGGTTCCAAGGTAAGCGATGACCCCTGACGAAATCATGACATCACCAACGATATTGACAATCTGAGCATCGAACTCAAGCACTGATTCATGCCAGCGGACTTTTTCGTCACTAAGCCCACCAATCAACTGCATGACAGAAAAGAATGGGAAAAAAATTAAGAAACTCATCTACTAAAGGGAAAAGGGGAGACATATCAATTTAAATAAATCCGGCTCGTTCCAAACAGAGAAAATAAGCTAACTGCAATGCTTCCTAGTTAATTGATATAGTTGTTTTCGTTGCTGGACACTTGAAAATAGTTATCCTGTCCTGCGGATTAGTTTCGGATTATAGACCTTATTCATAAATGGCGGTCACATTTATAATTCTTTTGTCCAAGTGCAAATTAGCCTTCCAAGCCTCATTTTAGAGCAAGAATTCTTTTCAATTCACTGTATGATATCGAGGCTTGGTAGGCTAATTTGCACTTCGACAGAAGAATTATAAATTGGCCGCCATTTATGAATAAGGTCTATTGCGCAATTAAGAACAAAAGATCAGAGTTAATGTTCAGAGGAGCAAAGGAAAATGTCAACAACTCCCTCGAATCTGTTCATGGGTTCTTGCATAATTCAAAACCAGCCTATTTGGTTTCAGTTACCTTTCCATCTGGAAACATGAATTAAATAACCGAATTCTGTGAATGTAAGACTTAAAATTATATTTGTCTCTGACCTTTTCAGCTCTTCCAAGCCTTCCTGAGCACTGCTCAGTCTTGAATTCGAGTTCTTGTTTCTTGGCAATACACTCCTCATATTTAGCCTGAAGGGAAGCGATACCTTCCTCTACTTCGGCTAAGCGAGCTTTTGCCTCTGCAAGAACTCGCTGGGTTTCTTGCAGTTCTTCTGTTGCTTGTTTGAGAGCAGCCTACAATAAAAAACAACAAAGCAAAAGCAAAACAAAAAAACCTAAAGTCGACATAAAATCTCATTTGACATTTGCACGAGAAAGGTGGAAACCTTATAGTTTAAGCTGTCAAATGTAAACTCAAATTTGTTCTTTATAAGTAGAAAAACACAAATTTCAAACAAGTGAACATAAAAAGGTGGAGATTTGTTAAAACACAGCACTAGATTTGCATCATTCATCATTGGCATCATTCTTCGGTTTTCACCAGAAAACGATAATAAAAACCATTAAAAAACTTTGGACAGTCAGGGCGGCCCAGTTAGCGGTTATCAAAATGCCTTCCACCTCTGCGACCCGGGTTCAACTCTCGGCCCCGAGGTCGTATGTGGGCTGAGTTTCAGTTGATCTAAATCTGACCTCGATGGTTTTTCTCGGGGTACTCCGGTTTTCCTCCCTCACTAAAATCGACTCTCAGTCAATTAAATCCGGCTGCGGGTGGATACCCTTGATAATGATAACCTCTATAATCATAACGTTGGTTCTCGTGACGTCACCCATTGTTATTAATATGCCAACCAGAACCTAATTGGCCTAATGACTTCTTTTGTTCCGTGTTCCGTGTTTTGTTCCGGCAATTTTGAATATTAAAACAAACATGACGTCAATGTTTGTAAACAAGAAATATCGCTTGCCAAGTGGTCATCGGGAGTTCAATCAGCGAATCACATTCAAAGTTGTAGTTTAAATCAACCAATCATATAAAAGTTGTAGTTTAAATCGACCAATCATGCACGACCTTGGTTTCAATCACTATAGAAACAGTGCACAGACTCCTTTCTTTCTTTCAGAGCGACATTAAACAATTTACGCCGCCTTTCTCAGTCTTTTAATGCAAATTTTCCCTTCCTTTCAAAACTTGGCTCTCGGAAATTGTAATTTTTATGATTAACTGGTAAGAGGACTGAGTGGAGTCCAATTCAGTCTGTAATCATACGAGTATTGCATGTAATAAAGTTAACGTTGTTGTTGTTCGTTGTTGTGATAGCAAAATCGGACGACCGCGCAGCGGCACTCCGATTTGTTTATCATTACGTATCCTTCCCTTTCATTGAAGTGAATGAATAAATTAGTCAACACAAAAAAGAAAACGAAAACTACGAAAATAAAAAATTAATGCTCTGGTTCACCTGTCGTTTATTCAAGAACAGTGTCTTAATGCACGTACAGCACCCAACCATAAGAGTTAAGTGGCAAAAGGACAAGATAAGTTGAACATTGAGAATTTAAAATTACCCTTTTTGGAGCCACTGCTTTAGCCACAAAATGATACTTGTGCATGGCTCTCACCCACTGACAAATGGAGGTGCAAGCTTTGGAAACCTGAAAGTACACAAAGAAGAAATGTGGGATGAGTTCGGGCCGATTGTTTTTGCTCATTCCCTGAAGCGCGCGCGAATTGTGACGCAATGACATGCCACGATAAATATGAATCGCGTGCACTGAATGAAAATATATTGTTTTCAACGTCTTGAGAAGCAATAACTTGAATCGATTGAGTTAAGGACGGTGCCTACTAATTCAAAGGTAATTTGCCCCGGTTTACGATTATGTAGGAAATGTAGATCATCCAAAAAAAAATTGGGGGTAACCACGCATTTTTCAAAGAGAATTGACGAATAATATTTGTAAAAAGATTTAAAATACAAAGCAATGTATGGCGTTCTTCCTCAAATTGAAGATTAATTATCTCTCAAAAATGCAAGGTTACCCCCAATTGTCTTTTTGGATACCAAGAGTACCTACTAAGATCTACTTTCCCCCGATGGTTTTAAACCGCGCGAAGATATCTCTGTATTAGTAAGCATCACCGATAGGAAACCCGAGTATCTGGAGATGCGCAGAACGTATGCGCAATAACAATAGAAGGCACCGTCCTTAAAAAGTGTGTAAAACGCACACTAAAGAAAACATTAAAGTCAATGTTGTTGTTTTACCTTGGCGATTGCAGCTGGCTGAAAGTCTTCATTTTCAATGTAAGGTTGAATTTTCTGAATCACTGCGTCCGGAATATTGTCCTACGTTGATAAAAAGCCATAAGGAAGTAGGAACTTCATCTAAAAAAAATGTCCCTTAATATCAAAATGGAGGAAAGCCGAACAAGAGAAAAGGTTACCTTGTCATACTTGAAAAGGCCTTCAAGGAACTTTCCAGGATCTTGCAATAGAGCTTTTCCAGGTTCCCAGTAGTCATCAACCTTTGTACCCACCTACAGACAGTGATTAACTCCATTAACTCCACAAAAAAGAATTATTGAAACTAAAGACGCCAAATTAGTTATCTTTTTACCAAGCAGCTCTTTAAAATCTCTCGTTTCTGGACTTTTTTGTTTAGGATTAGGCTCCATTACATGATAGCTGCGCCCTGACCCTTTCATTAACACTCTGGGCGATGCAAAAATGGAAAAAATGCAAAAGTTACTTTTGAATTAACTCAAATCAAAATCATAATATGACTTTGGCCAGTCTGTTACCACGCATGGTCAATCGAGATCAAAGCGATGGTATATATATTCACGACACACAAATCTTCGAAACGCTGCCTAATCCGCAATTCTTTCTGCTGTACAAACTTAACTGGAACTCGCCAGCTTTACAGCTAGCTGTCGATTCGGTGTTTATAAGATAAGTAATAGCTAAAATATGAGAGGGAGACCTTTATGGGCAATGTCAGAACTTGTTGGAGTGCCCGGTCTCAAATGCGAAGATGTTCAAAATCTGACCGTTTCAATTGAGCACATGTCGCCAAATATGCTATACTTTTGGTTGAGCAAGTTCGTTTGTGAAGTGGCCAATCAAAATGGAGAGCGTTATCCGCCCAATTCGCTTTATTTGTTAATTTGTGCTGTTAACTGTCATTTGTGTGATACTGGAGGAGAGGATGCATTAAACGTTGTCAACAAGGTTGACAAGAGGCAAGTAAATTGTTACGTAATACTTGTGATTGAAATGTCAAACTTGTGATTGATTAATAAACTTTGTACAAATTTACAGGACCCGTC
>JALIRR010004971.1:25000-32211 GCA_023091755.1 Montipora sp. Colony 1 RG-2022
GAGACACACAACAGAGATCACAGATCTACTTGTGGTGTTCGATTCCTTCTCTGTCTTTGTTGAACCCGAAAGTTACCAGAGAAATTTCCATTTGGTTTCAGTGTTGTACGTAACACCACCTTGGCGAAATATTAGAAGTACAGCATATTTTGATTTCGGCTCGACGGGCGAAAGATTCACGCTGTCGAAGTCCATTGCTCGTCGCTTTTTTAAGATTCCAGATCTTTATGTTTCACCGCCTGTCTTGACGTTCCATTCCTGAGCTCCATGTGGGTATATTTTCTTTAAAGATGTACTAAAAAGCCATTCGCGTTACAATGACTTTCGACGCCATTACAGGTTAATTGTGCAGAGCAAACTACGCATTACCCCAGCCCCCTCAAACCTAACAAAATACGCACAGAAGACTCTATGCACAAAGACACCACTTAGCAGGGGAGTGACAGGCAAGACTTTTCCCGACACGGAAAAAAATAACAAAAAAACCCACGAAATGAAACCGGGATTCCGACTGGGTTTGGCAACCCGTGAGCTCACCAGAAACCCACCCACAAGCAAAAATCACCGCACGAATTGTTGTTTGCATCAAAGGTTCTTCCTCGCCCTCGTTCACAAATAACCTGCGCATGCGTAAACGAACTGATTTCCGGTTTGAAAAAAAAAGCTAAATCTACGGCGGTCTTTAAATTGAATTAATTTTCTTTCATATGGCACGTTTCACCGCCAAATACAGAATATAGTTAAGCATTGATTTTTTCAAATCATTTTTTTTGAAAATGTTATGGATATTTCAGTATCGTTTATCTCTTAAAAGAACATTTTTTAAAATAAAAAGAAAACAATACTTGGCTGGATGCAAAAACGAATACAAATTATCAAACCACTGATTAAATACCCAAATTGTGTAGCACGTAGACAAATTTAGAGTTTCCTTTTATTGGTCACGTGACCATGGCGCGTGGCATGATGACGTTATATTTAGGGTCATTGGTTTGCAAAAGTTGGAAACTGACCAAAATAATGCCAAATTCTCTCAAATTACTTAACCATTCCATCCTCAGCAACGCACCCCAAAAACAAATCAGTGGGCCCTTAATTCAATCCTTGGTCTTCCTGGGTCATTGATATGAAGTCACCATAAATCAAATAGTATTTTCCTTGGGTTAAAGGAGACACAGAGGATGTCGAAATAAGTTGATAAGGGAAGGAAACAATAGATAGCGAATAAGAATTAATGCCTTTGAATATTCTTGGTAATAGCTTTTCTTGGTTTTCAAGCTCCTACATAGGGTGCCGATCTAATCGATCCAGTATCCACTATTTTCAAGTCGCGCAATTTTTCAACAAGTGCACCGGAAAGAGAAAAAGGTACACGAAGTTACGCACCAGTGCTGGAAGCGCTTCGTCCAAGTCCCTCTGCGCGTCGTCAGCTATCGCTTGTGTCTCTGCCGCCTTCTTTGCAGCTTCTTCCTCCTCTCGCTGCACAACTACTTTTGTCTCATTGGCAACAACCTAATAAACAGGTCATCAATATCTCTACTAAGGGTGGGAAGTGAAGCACTAAAATTTGGTATCAGATGGGTTGATATGGGTCCTTGTTACACGAAGCCTGGATAGATTTATCCAGGGAATGAGTCAATAAGCTGGATAGTGACTTCAGTAGAACAGCTCAGGCCACTTTGATTCCCAACGCGTGTACTGACGACGAAGGCCGTAATGTCTCCCTACGCTAATAAATAATGATTTCTTAGACATATTTGCTTTTTGTCCTAGAGGGGCCGCACAAGTTACCTAGGGGTAGCAAATCACCAGTTATTTGTCTCAAGGTAGATCAAAAGAAGGCATAGCGTTTAACGAATTTCGGTATTCCAAAGCAGTTTGGGAACTCAAGTCAGGAGGAGAGGGCTCGTGCCTTTCCCGTTCTCAAGTTCGGTCGTAGGTCAAATGAACGCTTTGCTTAAGCATAAACCCAAAATCGGAAAATATGTTTGTCATGGGTAAAACCATGAGCAATTGAGATATCGATTCGTGCAATCTGTTAAAAAAAAAAACACTATATGCTGGCCTTTCCCTGAAAGACAAATCTTTGTTTATTTAAACGATTCCTTGTAATAAATTTCTTCATAGACACTGACCTTCCGGAAGGAGACAGAGATCTATCAAATCAAATCCATCTGATTGAATTGTATAAGACGTTGGTTTTTGTGAATAGGAAAGAACCGGTTCCAGGAGAAAAACCTCTCGGACCGAAGTACAGATCCAAAAAACTCAACTCGGTCATGGCGCCAACTCTAACAGAAAATGGGAAGGCACGCGCTCGTACCACTGCGCCCAACTTCGGTGACTCACTTTTGCAAACGTAATATCACTAACTGCATAGTGGGAATGAACTAAGCCAACATAACGAATAAGATAGAGAAAGAGGATGCGTCCTTACCGAGTCTACTTTAATTTTCTCCATAGTCTCTACAGTTTCTTCTGCTGCCTGGGCTAACAAAGGCTGCATGGTCTCAAGTTCTTCCTGCAACTTTTCCACTTCATCTGCTGTGCTAAGCAACTGTGGAATAGAGGCACAGAGAGCGTACAGAGTTAGTTTGATAAGCAACTGGTCTGAAAGGATTGCCTTTCTGGTAATTTTTCTGCTTGTACAGAAAGAATAACGCGGCGAATAATCTACAATTGTAGCTTGCGGGATTAAGAAAGTTCGATCGGCCTTTAATCAGACTTGCCTCTGTTTCCCCGTTTCAAAACACCTTTGAAACAATGAAAAAGCATCATTGTTCATCTTATAACAGCAAACGTTTTCTTTTGCATCCACAGAAAATAACTGGGTATAACGAGTAAAATACTGAAAAGGAATAACTTATTAGAAGGCTTTTACCTTGTCTAAGCCCAATTTTGTCCTGTTTCTGGCCGTTGAAAGCTCTGACTTCTTTAAACCAACCAACTTTCGAAAGGTGCCCAGTAGCTCTAAGTAGCTATAGAGAAAACATTAAGCTGAGAGTAAATGTTGGGTTAAACTTGGGGCACAATCTTTGGGAATTTATCCCAGAAATCAATAGGAATGTAAAGTATTTGGTGTTTGTCTTCTTTTGAACGGATTCATTCTTATTCTGCATGTACAAACTGAAAAATAACTTTTTTTTAATCAGCTCCCGACGCGGTCGCAGAATTAATACAGAGAATGAAGACAATACGGTATAATGAATATGATAAATGAAGAGATAATAATGATAGAGAATACGGTTTGCTTGGAATATATTGCTTTAGCGTTCGGTTGGAACGATCGCGGCGCGTGGCCAGAAGGTAACTACGTTATATTTATTTTGTCTTTGTTGAAACATCTAGAGGACATAATCGCAAGCTCCCAAGAAGACATAAACGCAAGTTCCAGAAGACATAAACGCAAGTTGCAGTTCCAGTTCTACGTGTGCTTGTGTCTGACTACCTGTGCGAAAACTACTGAGTGCTCTAAAAGCCTTGGTTTTTGAAAACCTCGGATTATTCCAAATGATCCCATCTTGTTAAACTGGAATAAGGACAATGAAAATAGTTCAAATAAAACCGACCCTGCTTGCATCGCTTCTGCGGAAAAAATGTACCCCTCTCACAAGCCCAATGGCGTGGAAAGTATATATTACAAGTTTTTTTCTTGTACCTGGTGGGAGTGACATAGTTGTGACGAGACAACTCAGCCAGGTATTGCTTGGATTTCTGTGCAACAGACTGATGAATCTCGCCACAAATACTAACCTGAGAAAAAAATAAAAAAGAATTATGCCACTACATATATGTACATATGTATGTATATCCTTTAATTAAGTGAGGACGGCTTGTCTCAGACTCTATTCAATCATACAAAATCCTAAAAACGAAGAAGGAAAAAATTTATCTTGTCGTAGGCTCTACAGCCGCTCCAGCAACCCCAGGCGTGCTAGCTCCGTCGAAACTCTTAGGTCTTATAAAGGTGTTCAAAACAGAAAGATCCGTTCCAGGTAATAGTATATACTGTGGGGAAACGAATGGCTCGAAGCGCTACCAAGAGAGTACATGACACGCAATAAAATTGTCAAAAAAGTAAACTGTTCCTTTTATGTCATAAATGGCTCGTATACGGGATCCAACTGTATTTGGCTAGGATCGTTGGTAGCCTCAAAATTAATCGGTAGAGCTATATTCTTTTAATAGGTCGTCTTTTCTTTACGTGCTTTTAATGTATCGCTGCAACATATACCAGTCCTTCCATAGCAGACGAGTCCTCCAGTTCAGGGATTTCTCCAAGAAAAGTGGATGCTACAGAACGAAGGGCTTCTTCAGGCCAAGCGGAGAACCAATCAATGGTACAACAATTCACCAGAGATGGAAACTGGCGGAGACGCGCCCGAAATATCTCACCAATTGGACTGTAAAGAGAATTAATCCATACATTAGAGTTTTAGGAAAGGATGAAGTAACTAGCCAGACAAAGGAGGTACAGCTTTTTCGAGACAAAATATCGAAGGGCGATACGCATCCACTAACAATGAGCCAAGAAAACATTCTGCAAAATACAGTTGAGATCTCTAAAATAGGCCATTTCCGAGTTCATGTCTGCCTTCTCTTCAAAGTTGTTGTGATGGTAATTAGTTCTACTTTACATATGAAAGAAAACTAATTTTCATAACAAAAACGTCGCACTTAGACTCGCCTTGAAGAGGAGGCAGACATGAATTCGGAAATGGCCTATTAAGGGTTCGTTCAAAGGCAAGGGATTAACATCACAGGCTTCAGGAGGGTACAAATCTGGTCAGGTAGATTTGGTTAAAAATAATATCAGCAGTAAAGCCTTGTTCAGTGAAGATACCTTGAACAAACCGATTTTGATAGCCGCGAAACCAGAATAACTTAATGCATGTTTTGAGCAAAAACAAATTAACGAAACACGTACCTCATACAAACAACAGAGTGGGTATTGGCTCTAACGCGTTTAGTAAAAGCTGAATATAAGTTAGCCTTGGTTGGTTGTAGTCCCTGATCAAGAACAACGGGCTTCATAGCTGTGAAGATGGTGTCCAATTCATCTTGAGCGAAGATATTTGGAACATCACCAGCATTCAGAATATTATTGAGATCTTCCAAGAAACTCTCACTCTTAATCTGTGATTTGAAAAAATAATAATAATAAATAACGCATAGCATCGAAAAAACTGAGAAGATTCTTGGGAACTTGATCTTGAATTCTTGAGACGTCATTTCAGTGTAAAGTAAGAATTTGTTCATGTTTTTACCCAAAACACAATACCCCGCTCAGTTTACAGTATAGGGAAGATTTGTTCTTGTGAGGGGGTTGGCGTAGAGAAGAGAGTACCCGCTCTCAACTAATGTTTCCAGGGTTCGATCTGGGACACTGATTCATATGTGGGTATAAATTGTTGGTTATTCGTGCTGTCTGTGATAGATTATTTCTCCATTGAGGTACTCCGGTAATTCTGATTTGATTTACCGTCTCCCCAACTAGTAGAGCACTAGTACGCGGCTATATATGAGTACAATATTAATATCATCATTATTATTTATTAATTATTACTTAAAAGGATTACTTAATTATTACTAAAAAAGGAACAAAACTGACTTTTATATCATGGCGCCCTTCTTTGTTTTGCCATCCAAAGAGCCGGCCATTGTAAACACATTCCAGATGTGGCGTTCCATAACTTTCGCAAACATTTGTCGCCTTGTTTCCCTGCGTAAACCCGTCTCAAAATTACCTGTGTATCGCTGAAAAGGAACACCATGGACTTGTTCTCCACTCCTGATTTCAGCAGTACTTTCTTTAGATCTTCTCGCCATTCTGGTACACCATAGTTCTTGGCCAGCTCAATTTGGAAGCATTCATACTCCGCCCTGAAACAAGAGTAGTCATCATTCATGAGATCTATTATTATTTGCACGGACTGGACCCGTGAACGGGCAAAACGGACGTAATCCTGTGGGATGAAATAGCCTACCCGGGTAGGCAAAATGAACTTGAGCACCACCAAAAGGTCAAGAAGCTAATTTTGCTCTTGACTGTGCCTGAAGCAATTTCTACGCTTCTCCCGGGCACAAACTTCCTCGGATTGTGAAATACAACTCTAAATACGCACCCTATGATACAAACCAATCGTTGAGTGATTTGACAAAACACCAAACTCACATGTGTGCTGCCAGTCTTGTAAGACTCTGGCGTCCACTCCCACCCACGCCTAGCAACAGAGCGTTACCGAGCGGTTGACGAATTACACGACTGATACGTGACACGTGGCGTACGGCATCGCCAAACAGAACAAGCTTCATCTGTGCTGTGTTGATCTGATTGTAATCATCAAGATACTCTTCCAGGATCTTCACCATCTGTCAAATGAAGCGCGCATATATTAACTGTGAATGAATGCTTTAATTCTCTACTTGCACAAATCCCATAATACACCTCGTTTACCCCCCAAAAATTTTCATTGGCAAGTCCCAGGAGAAATTGCAAAACAACGAGAGGTGGGTATTATGGGATTTGTGCAAGTAGAGAATCGCCGGTTTTGGGTCTCACAATGCCTTACAAACATTGGTTACTCTATTGTATCCGGTACACATACATACATACATACATACATACATACATAATTGACCGATCCCCATGAGGGTTGTCCAATACACACGAACTGAGTCGGGTCGACTTTTTGGTGAAGACGACCCGTCAAGCGGAAGTCGGGTCGTGGTGTTTGCGAAAGTAAAGTAACAGGAAGTTGCTATTTGAAAGAAGGTGCGAGGAACTTTCTGAAAATGGTGACGGTTCGTGACGACCCGTCTAGTCCATGACGAGCCGTCATGTGAAAAGTCGACCCGACTTTTTGGAAATGTCAGGTGGTGAGAGACTTAGAAAAAAAATCGTGTATTTGTGAAGATACGACCCGTCTAGTTCGTGACGGGCCGTCATTTGAAAAAGTCGACCCGACTGTTGGAAATGTCAGGTGGTGAGAGACTTACAAAAAATCGTGTATTTGTGAAGACACTGGAGGCTTTGAGACCGGCTGAAAATGTTGACGGGTCGTGACGACCCGTGTACTTCGGGACGAGAAGTCATTTGAGATGGTGATATCAATCCACCGGGAGACAGTTGTTTCGTTATTCATATTTGTTACTCGTTTGCGATCGTCGCGTAATATTGAAGCGCTAGCCTCTGAGGTGAAACACAAATT
>JALIRR010004972.1:0-12500 GCA_023091755.1 Montipora sp. Colony 1 RG-2022
TTTTATTAAATTATGCGCAACTAATTTGCAAACCCGTGCGAAGCGAAAACAAAAGATTGTTGAGACTGAGGTGACAATGAGGTGACAATTGCTGGTGGACGAACAAAAAATGCTACTGAGAGATCTTTTGCTTTCGTCCACCAACATGGCGGCGATGAGGTAACGTGAAAATCATCTGTATTCTCGTTTTCAATTGAGTGTTATTCAAGTAGTTATTTATCAAGTTGAACATAACTATGATTGAGGCAATGCTGTTTGAGACTTCCAAGATAAAGATTAATCAGTTCTCGGTCATTATTAATGGGTCCGCCATAAAGGGCGTTGCTATGTTTATAATTAAGTATTTGGGTGATATCTTTGACAAATACCTTAGCTGGAACGAACATGTTAAAGCTATTGTTTCTACGGCTGGTAGGTAGAGTACAACCTCTAATTTCATCGGATCCCTTTAGGACGCAGCTTTATTGTTTTTAGGGTTGGGGTCCATCGTTAATTGGTTGTTTGTTTTGGTCCATTGTTTTCTGAACCAATCCCAAGAGGCGTTGTAATGTAGCTGCGTTCTGACCCGGTCGGTATGCTATTGTAGGACGTGTGCGCCGTTTATCATTTCATATAGTGCTAATGCCATTAATGTTTCAGACCGATATTACAGTATTGTGCTGGGATCTGAGCGTGTTGCGGGGAAGTAAACAGCGTTGTACCCGCTCAACCCGGCAGAGCAATCTTTTGCATCTCTCTGCAAAAAGAACGGAAACAGCCGGGTGATCTTTTATTATCATGGAAGTACGGATTTTAATAATCATTGTAAATGTACATAACTTAACTAAATTGAAATATACGCTAGCTTTAGTGCAGGGCAGTGCATAGATCATAGCGTGAGTAACAGAAAAAGTGTTCGCAACTGCTTTTCCTCACTTTGCGTGACTGCAGGGACCGGCTAAAATGTCAATTGAATTTGACCTGACAGTGGCACGACTATAGCGCGGCACTTGCTTCAAACATCAAATTTCAACTCAGTCGTGCCAATTGAAACTGGAACCTGTTCACTGGGGTACAGGATTGTGCATGAGACTATCGTTTGCAAAACAATGTCACTTCTACATGTATAAAAACTATCAATCGTCTTTAGGGATGACGTAACGAAAACAATGCCAGCTGGAATTAGCGGCGCGCTTGTAGCCAATGAGAACTGAGCTACGTACTGACACCAAAGCATACCAATGGAGTTTTATAAAGTGTAGCAGTAGTGTGAGATTAGTGCATTTTTAGCCCTTGCACGTGGATTCTAGCACCTTGGTCCAAGTTTGTTTCAAGCTCTCAGCCAATCCCATCAATTTGTGGCCGTTTATAGTTTTTTGATCATTGCCTAACATTCACTCGTGACCTCAACGGTTCCCGAAATCAGTAAGGATCAATGTTCAACCTAGAAGCCTGCGTAGTATATAGCTGAACAGTATATAACTGAACTTGTAATAACTTGCAGTAAGTAACCTAGAAACTCTATCGATCATTGGATCACGCAATGCAATACCAAAGTTTTACCCGACCATGAGATATCGTCCATTTTCCCTTGACCGAGAGTTACCTGCTATGGAACCAATTCCCGCTCAGCTAGCAATATTGGGCGTTTTTTTTTTAAGCGATTATGATACCTCTCGTGCTTGATGGATTTCAGACCATTATTACCCATCATGTTGCGCATGCTATGCAACTCGTTGGTTATCTACCTCCTAATCAACCTCGTTCCCAGGGTCTCTCATCTCTGCCTCCATTGTCGTTGAGACAATGGGTCATTTCCGAGTTGCTGTTTGTCTCGGTTTCGAAGTGAGTCTTGGTGATCAACTATTGTAAGGGAAATGTTTTTTTGTTTTCTCTTGTAAGCATGGTAAGTCCTAAGAGAAACTGGAAACAATGCTTATGCAAAATTTGGGGACAGACAAAGAGTATAATGATATTTTCCGAAGTAGCCTATTTGCCGTGATTCATCGAATTCATCCGCCATGATTTATCCCTGGAAACGTAACATGAAATCGAGTCTAGCGATCAAATAGCCCTTATTCACGATAGCCGCCATGTTGGTTTTCAAATTGTCATGCAAATTAGCCATGTGTTATGCTGGGGGGCAAACATTGGAATAAAGGCAAATTGCGGAAAATCGTTTCGTCGAAATATTGAATTAACATTGCTAAAAGTACATTTTAAAATTTAGAATTAAGTATCTTTTATAATAATTTTATATCTTTTGATTGCCTCCGACATTTTGACTTTCTACTTCGTTATCTGCAAATTTTTCAGTGAAAAAAAAATCGAAGTAACTTGTGCAAGCATTCTATTTTACTACTTAGGTGATAAACATTCAATGAACATGAAACAAATCATCTGCGTGGCTAAGATGTTCGTTATAACCTCTGGAACTTGTGTTGTTTGTCCCCTCAGAAGTGTGTAGCTAATTTGCATGATAATAGCAAATCCAACATGGCGGCTATCGTGAATAAGGTCTATTCCCCAACCCCTATGAGGGCTGATCAAATGTCCCAGATCAGTACGCGGACCAATCAAGAGATGAGCTGCTGATGACGATTCCACACGTGCCTCTTTCACAGAAATATACTTTTTTATCGTTCATTTCTGAGAAAATGGTCTTTGAACTCCTCGAAGTCGCAAACAATATCGTCGAGAAAGTTAAAAATTATTGAATATCTCGGAACGGATGCGATGAATGGTCTTAGTGATGTAAGGCTGATGGACAAGGCAAAGAGCAGACAAAAACAAAAACAGCGGCTACAAGCAATGTTGTCTTGAATCTACAATCATAGACAAAAGTAGTTTCACTTTCTTTTACATAGCCCCCCCCCCCCCCCATCATATTCAATGTTGGAAGGTAAGTCAACAATTTCCCACTAAAACCATTCAGTTTTGCACAACATTGAAGGAGGGGGGAGGGGAGAGAAGCAATGAAGACTTCAAAAATGCTAACCTTCCCAACAGTTTTGTCTAGGATTGTATGAGAGTAGGAAATCTGCTTTGAACACTTATAACTCTCGTAGTATTTCACATGTGGCTTCCATTGTAGCTCATGAAAAGAGGACAAAAAAGGACTGAGGTCGCGGACAACACTGAGGCAAACAGGGCATAAAGGAGGTAAAATAAGAAAGGCGGCGTTAAGTTGGCATGAAGAATTTGTTACTATAAGAAAAGAGAAAACGACGAGAGAACTGTAAAGAAATCAAAGAAACCCGGGAGAACCAGCGACAACTCAGTTGAGCCTCCCTTGGATTCAAAGAGTCTATAGCCCTGTGGAGCAGATACGTAGCTATCCAAAGGATAAAATGTTATGTAACTAGCACATTTTTATTCCTCCGATAATTATCCTCTTGGCGAACACCAAGGCCGGGATTGAAAAGTCATGGACTTGTTCACATGGAATCCAAACTGTCAGAAGGTTGCAAATGTCTGTCATGCTCAAACGTCTTCCCTGGTTTTATATGCCGACGGAATACAGTAGATATTAAATACGTCAACACACGGCTTTTCAGACTGGAAGAATCATGAATAATCTCTGACTGTTCACCTATTTAACATGGAGCACGCGAGAGGTATAGGCGCTGGTAATAAGATTTCTAGATTACCTTGTTACAAATCATAATCTTTCAAATTGCGATTATTGAGAGTCTCTTGAGTGGTTCTTCAGTGAAATTTTTGAGGGAAAACAGACCGTTATTCAGGCACAAACGGTGTAATTCAGAGTTTAGTCTAGTACTGACTTTTGTTAGGGTGTGTTGAACAAAGAGATTGAAAGCGTCAACAAGCTCAGTTGGGGAACGTGTCATCCTCCGATGATTGCACTATTAATTCTGTATCAGAAAGCTACATCCATTACAGAAATTTACAGACCGACAATCGAGACTAGACCTCGAAAACAGCCGCGGCGAAACTGAAGTGGATGTAAACAATGCACATGAACAAAACAAAATCACTATTCTCTAAACTTCAAACTAATGATCGTCTTAATTCTGTTCTGTTCTCGACTCCTAATGGGTCCACGGAGACTTGTGAGCTTGAAACAAATTTTCTATTTGAAAAAGAGCGCGAATCCCAAACTGTTAGGTCAGCATTTATATCCTTTGTTATACAGGAATTATGAAAATGTGCCATGGAAGCACTTTCGATTTCTAAGGGGAATATCCCTTCGATGATCATTGGATCGGTAAATATAAAACTGTCAAACTGAGACGTTTCCGGAATGGTAAGGGCAGGAGAAGGCCTGTCAAGGAATATACATCGAAGCATTAAGACAGCGTTTACACGAACACGGTTTCATTTGTAACCGCATTGTTTTCGATGCGGTTACACCTTCTGTCTACACGCCATAAGTTGTTGGGACACCTCTCCTCTTGCGCTTTAAAACCGACGATTTCAACTACGTCTTTGACTTTTTGGAAAAAGATGAATAGAAGCAAGTATAATAGACCCCCTCCCCCTAGCAATGTAGAAAGAAAATGAAGCCATTGTGAAGACTAGATCGGATGTGGTTAAAAAGGAAAAAGGGAGATCGCTATAATTGGAATAAGATGTATCTTTAGTTGGAGAATACTGTTCTTGGAGGCGAACAATTCCTGAAACGGGGCTATTCTGAAGCTATTGTCAACGGTTTTTTTTTTTTCAAGATTTTTATCAACATTGACTGGGGGAAGGGGGGACAGGTGGACTACCGCGGTCTTGGTCTTGGTATGGTGTCGTTTTATCTACTAGTAAAATTGAAAGCGCCGTGAAAATGTATAAATGCGAATACAAATATTTAGTACTACGAGTGAATTTGAACTGCACGAGAACCATTACCTTCAAGCGCAATGAACGCAGCTAGAACAGCAGCGAAAAGAAAGCTTGAAAAAAATTGAATTGAATTGAATTGAAATTTTCAGGCTGCTTTTGGCGATTATCGTCTCTGAAAATTGATTTAATGTTTTTGTGTTGCGAACCGATCGTTCGTACTCAATGTTTCTTCAATTTTAAAAATAAAGCAAACTTTAAATCAGTTCTCCGAAGGACTACAAGAAATGGGGTTATTCAAACGAAACGACTCAACTCAAATAGCACGATCGTCACAAATAAATTTGAATCGCACGGGATGTTTCAACCATATAAATTCTCCGTACTCATTCTTTGAAGAGCCGCAAACATCTCAGCCAAAGTACGAAATTTATACGCTCCAGTTTCTCTTTGATAAGAATTTAACTCAGCGACTCTAAATGCCCATGCAACACACGAAGTCCATCTTCAAAGTTTTCTCAGGGCCTAAAGTGTACTTCCAGGATCTGGAAGTCCGTTGTGATTGCATCATTCTTGGCTTTAGAGTCACGATTGGCAGACATGCAATCACGTGTTACGAGGTGACAACAGTGAACCCAAAATGGACATGACGTCATCGCCCCCTATAAAAACAAAATTCACTCTGACACTGTGTCTTTCGGGGAAGAAAGTCGAGGAGGTAAGTTGCCGTCTTGGTTATTTCTTATACGTTGTTATCGATCTCTCTCTTGTCATCAAGGAGAAGCTCCATCCCTTATAGAAATCATGAGACAAATATTAACTAGGCGAGAAAAACTCAAGCCCAAAAACAGCAAATTACTGCCGGGTACGAAATGGATTACAAAGCAAAATATTCTCAAGACTTGCAAACTCATGATTGTCTAATTCTGCTTTCTTCTCGACTGGTTTTGAGTCCTAGGGACTTGTGATCCCCACAATATGTGCAATGCCACGCGCACAAGGTCAAAAATTCTACGATTTAACGGGAACCGAGGGCGGGTTAGAATCACTAACTGAAACGAAATCGTGTAGAAATAGCTTCGTAGACAGATTGCTTCACGAAGTTCTGTTTCGTTTCGTTTAAACCGACCCCTCCAAGAAAGAACCACTACTTCAGGGTGAAAGGCATTGGGCTATAATATTTAGTATCTTGAGCTGGACTTACTTACCGGAGTTTATTAGCTATGATTTGAAGGTGATCGAACCGCCAAGTTGATTTGTTCGATCTATTTCTAATAAAAAGTCTTAGCCTGCTTAGCTGAACTGACGTAACACTTTCAGGCAACGACTGGCATACCCGAAAGTAGGGACGCGATGTTTGTACATTCGATAATTACCTTTTCAATAATTGTTGCTAAATAACCGGCAGTACATCACCGCTGTGAGGCTTTAAAAGTTGGTCAGTCCAGGGCTTCTTTCACAACTGTGGTACAGCAAAATCATCAATCTATGCTTATTTCCTGCTGGCAACAGCCCAATCGTCCTTCATTTAAACATTATTGGATCGAGTTCAGAGTCAGTCTTGATTTCAACCCGAAGTGTAGTTTAATAGAGCCTTCCACGGTTTTTGGCGCCATCTTGGTTGGGGAGCAAAGTTAACGCAGCACAGTAAATGTATGGGATTTTGGCCGACTTTGAACCGCTGTAGCGCCGCTAAAAAAAGGACGCCAGATTTCCACAGTGATAGCGTCTTTTAAAAGACATTTATAGTGAGTATATTTTCATAAAATAGAAAGAACAGATTCAGGCTACAACGACCATCAACGAATTTCTTACAAACCCTTGTAAAATTGCTGCGAAATTAGAAGCAACATGAGCACGATTTATTACTCGAATTTACGGACGTCATACCTTCCTTAATGGCTTTATTTTCTGTTGAATGAATGAGATCAATAAAAGTATTTAAAGTAGTGGCAAAAGTTGGAAATCTGTCTCTTTTTAGCGGCGATACAGTGGTTCAAAATCGGGCAAAATTTCATACATTTACTGTAAATTTAGCCGTGTTTGCCCCCAACCAAGATGGCGGTCAAAAACCGTGGAAGAGTCTAAAAATTGACAACCGTGATTTGGGTAATATTTTTTCCACAACCGTTATGACAGGCTGTTGGTTTGATACTCCTCAAGATGAAAATTGCTTGTGCCTCCAGTATTCCGAGATCGACATGAGAGTTTTCTGAGAAATCGATCGCTAGAGCGTGACCTTTTACGAATAAGGAAGCCGCGATCAACATAATCAATATAATCTCAGCACATTTTATTATTTCTATCATTCTAAATGTAGTTCCGTCGTCTTTTCTCAGCTGCTTAGACTCGGAAAGTCGATTGCCTAAAATCTATTTTTGCTGTCATTCTCTTATTTTAGTGAGCATTTTGGCTGTACTTTCCGTAAGTTTATTACAGTTTAGCAGTCTCCAGAGGATTCAGCGGTGACGCGCTTACCAACTTGATTTGCTCTTTTCAGATCAAAATCTGTGTACTATAACTTTCCGTAGATATTCTCTGTCAAAATTTGCATAACAAGCTGAAGACATCACTCGTTTTTATAAAAAGACCGTCGTTTTTCAACTTCATTAACGTTCGTTTTATTCAACTTCGACAAAATGCCCCAGAATCGTCAAGTATCACCTCAGAAGACAAGAACATCATGCTAAAACCTTATTGTACGCAAAAAGTAGGTTCTGGAGGTAACTAACATTTACGACCGAAGGAAACACACGCCAGGTGGAATCAGTTCTAAATGACAAAAGACGCTAACCTTTTATTCACATGAAAATACTTTGCAATTTCCATAACAAAGATCCAGGTGTCTTCGCTAGGCTCTAAAGAAGCTTTCCATGAAATTTCTCCCGAGATTTCGACTAAAACTCCCTGGTTTTCCCCGGTTTTCCCTGACGAAGTTTCTTGACGACCGGAATAGCGCCGAATTTTTCCGAATGATTCATGGGTGAATCATTTCCGGAGGGCTTGACAGAAATGAATAGCCATCAAAAAGTACCTTTCCCGTCCTGTAACTTATTTGCTCCACTACCGAGCCGCCGAGTCACTCCACGTGGCACTGTATTCTGTCGTTCTCTCTGATAAACCTTTCTCTCCAAAGGTCCACTCAAGAATCGTTCAAGTGACTCTTTATCCATTGCTGCAGCAATTTGGACGATTACAGTTTGGAAATAAGGTAACGAAATAAACTATTGTATTTTTGTTCTACGATACCAGGTGTAATTATTTGAACAACTACTTCAGGGTATAAGAAACTTCTATCGACTTCACAAGTTCTAAACCCGTTTGAGCAACTCCGCCATTGTTTATTAGGCTCCACTGTTACCACAGCTTACAATTTTCCACCGGAAAAAGTCACTAAATAATATATCGGACAGATAAAATGTTGTAGTTTCAGTATGGTTTAATATCCGGTGGAAAGCGACTTATTCTCTCCAATGAAGCGCACTTTAAAGACCCAGGGCTCAGCTAAACTAACTGAGTTGAGTGAATGGTTGATTTTTTTCTGCTGGCTTCTTTTTGTAAGTTCTCTTACCACTCTTGCCATCCTAGTGCGGCAACGAGCTCTTCATACCACTTGTTGTGTTTCCCTTACCTACTCGGTTTGCTCCGTTGTTATCTTGTGTCTCTCCCTCTTTCATGAATAAATCAGATTGAAGAGAACCGCGTTTGCAGCTCTTCTTCTGATTCTGTTTTGGTATGTGTGGAGAATGTAAAGCTTCTCCTTGCCTTGTTCTATCAACGTGCGTTACCAACACCATTCATCGCTGATAGTGATAAGTGCCGAGATATACAAAATGTAGCTAGATAATTTGTCACTATTTTTTAAATGTGTTTGTAACGGACGGGTTGTTCATGAATTCAAAGAAGTCGTCTTAATTTTATATTCAAAGACTAATTTCTCAGAAATGTATTTGCTAATATCTTTCCGGGAAAGAGGCACGTATGGAATTCGTCCCGTGATTGGTCCGTGCACTAACCTGTGGAGCGCTTGAGGCATGAATGAGTCAATCCCAGCTTGAGGCAAAACAAAAGAGTTCGCCAACCGTTTTCAAATATATTCGAGGAAGTTATTATTTTTACCGAGCTATGATAATGTTTGTGGTTATTATTTTGAAAGCCTACGAAAGCCTTCCTTCAGAGCCCGCATCAACAAAATAGCCTGTTGGTTTGACGTTTCCATCGCGCCCCGGCCTTACCGCCTCACTGATTGACCATAATGTATTCCGAGTATTGGACTCAGTAGAATAATGGGGCTAATGCGGGGGAATCGTTTTAAATGCAAATACGATCAATATATTCCCCCGCAATAGCCTCCATTGCAAGCTAAAGTCCTGGCCATAAGTTGTTGGGACACCTCCCCTCATGCGCTCTAAAACCGACGATTTCAACTACGTCCTTGACGTTTTGGACGTTTTAGATTCGGCACATATGAAATGCGACGTAACGGACCTAACACTTTGGCCGACTTTTCAAACTCTATGGTGGCGGGGGCAGGCTATACATCGGTATGCGTGGCTGATATGGCTCAGATTTTACACATTGAGAATTCCTTAAGAAGTTTGCTGTCAAAGTGCAATAGGCAATTTTTTTTTGCTTTTTTGTGAATTACCAGAAAACGTGTTCGTATTCAACATTAATTTTGGTTTGCACTACAGTGAAAGTTTGGCAGGTAATGTCAAATGTCATTTAATGAACAGCACAACTCAAGCTGATGAAGGTTTACAATTAACTGTAAGTTTCTTTAGTGGTGTCCTTGGAATCCATACTTTCCTGCTTGAATTATGAATCATGTTTGCTGACAGTTGAATGTAACACTGTGGCTATTTTTAAAACAAACAATAGTCAATAGTTTATTAATATGTTACATGTCCGACCATGTACATGTACGCACTGCGTTCCTATTTTTACTGAGACTCATGCCAGCTCTTTTCCTTTTAAATTCAGTCATGTCAGTTGCTTACTTGTGATGCCAATTCAGAATGAAAAAAACGGAGCGAGCATCATCGTTTGTCCATAAAAACGTTAGCCTGCAGAGAAATGCTACTGAAATAAGGCAGATCATGAAGGTCTGCGCTCGGAACGATACCGAACACCTTCATGATAATCGCAAATGATTTATCTGTAGGTGACGTTAGGCAGTTCAGTTACTCAGCTGGGTATGCCACAACTTGATCTGTAGTGATCAATATATATCCTCTCTTTCTCAGTTCGTCAGTGAAATGGGAGACAAAGTTTGCGATAAGCTATCCAAGACGCCTTGGAAGAAATATGATGTCACCCGAGTACCCAAGATCAAGGGCATCTATGCAATTGGCCAGAAAATTCAAAGCAAGAAAACCAAGTGCTTGTACATTGGTCGATCAAATGATATCAAGAGACGACTGCAGGAGCACAAGGCCCCAACGCCAAAACAAGATATTGGCAAAATAGTGGCTGAAAAATTTAGACAGGGCAAGCAGTCTGAACTTAAGATCAAGTATGTCTCTGAACATAAACAAAAGTTAAAAGAAGGTGCTTATATTGACTGTATGATAAAGAAGAATAAATATCTTCCTTTGCTGAACAAGCGGGCCGGAGATGGTTGTACGTCCCAGAAGAATCACCGGAGGTCCGGTGAAGTTCCTGCAAAAGTGGGATCCACAGGAGGCTATAAAGTTCAGCCCCAGAGCCCGGTTTTCCGGGGCGACATCTTCCGTGAGATCTTCAGGTGGTCCTAAAACGAGACCCTCCGGTGGCGCCAAGTTGCGATCTCCTAGCGGACTCTATTTTCTGTTACAGCCGTGAAGCACGAGTAATGTAATACTTGCGTCAACGGTCTACGGTCTACAGTAGAATTAATGAAATTTTATCTACTTCTTAATGTTTTTTGATTGTAGACCGTTGGAATTATGAAGACCGTTGCGAAAAGTTCTTTAATTTTTTTTTTATTTAAACATATTTATATACATGTTTGCCCCAAGAGCTAAATGAGCTCATCACGGGGGGCTTACACCAAAATTCTAATTAGGCCATCCCCTTTTGTTTTTTTCGTTTATCGTCGAATGCGTTTCCTGATATTGGGTCGGTCGGTCGGATTGAAAAAAAAAACCTAAAAAAAAAATCATACGCATTCTCCGAATCGGGGGCCTGGTACCCCAGCATCATAGCAGTGGAACCAGGAAAACAACAAGACGTGAACTTAAAATCAATGTGGCGGAAAAGTTGGTGGATGTTGTGGCAAAATGAAGACAGCGTGGGAAAAAGGATCAACAACCGAAACTCCTATGCGACATAAAATGTCTTAAAAACGTTGTTACCTTTTGTTTTTTTTTTTTGGAAAATGCCAAAAATTTGGGTCGGTCGGACGACGCGAAACGGAGAAAAAAAGGGGGATGGCCTTACCACATAAAAAATCAAACTCGGACACGGGATACAAATTAAAGTAAGTCAAGAAAGAGAGTTTTAAGTTAATTAGGTTAATTATAATGACCACAAAAAGAAAAACGTTTAGACTCTCTTATAAAGTGCTGGACATGAGAGAAAATTTCAACTTTTTCATTATTTGACATGTCAGAAGAGCCAAACAGGAAAAGTTCAACTTTTTGATGGTCAAAATATTTAAACCATGGACCAAAAGCTATACGAGCAGCAGATGGTGAGCAAATCAGATCTGAGGGCAGCATGATTAGGACATTGTAAAAAGAAATGAGTTATATTCTCATTGTCAAAGCCGCAGCTACAAATAGGTGAAGACTTAACAGCGATCTTAAAAAGATAATAATTTACACCACAAGCGTCTAGCCGCAGGTGAGTATGAATTACCGAAGAGTATATGTCAAGAGCATAATCAAAAGGTAAAAAATACTTTGGAACATTAAAATAATTAACTACAGATTTTAAGTGCCTGTTGCTTTTGTAATCATGAAAAGTCTATCTCAAGTTGTTTTTCTCTCCATTTGCATGTGTTGCATGTCAAAAAGGGAAAAGATTTAGGTTTTTTTGGACGAAAATGTATTTGTGCATGTTAGGAAACGACGACGCCGACGGCAACGACGACGCCACAAAAAATAGGTTTAGTGAGCAAAAACAATGGCTCTGCACGCTCTGCACGTGTGTTTTACATTTTGGTTCATTTCTTTGCCGTCATCTCCTAAATGACGACGTGAAATGACCAAATTCAAGGTTCTGTGGAGGACGTTAGCACATGACGATGAATTTTCAGTTTTCTCTGTACGCTTCCAACCCACTCATACCAGTTTAATTCCTCAACAGTTACCACACATTTTTAACGCGAAACGACATGAAATAGTTTCGTATTGATATAAATAACGCGAACTCGTATTTTTAAATGAAGTCCTCTTAGCCGTCGTCGTCCTCGTTTCGTAAACTCCCTATTAATAAGTTAATAAAAGACTTTGTTTTGCACCGTCCTTTACTTTTATTGTAGAGATTTATAACTGCTACAAGGAATAACAGCTTTTCAGTATTTCCTTGGTTGACCATTATTGTGAATTTGAAGCCTTTGAGCGCTTGTTCATTGAAGAGATTATATCATCAATAATAGTGTCACTGCTCATAAAGCGTAAAGTGTACATTACACTATTTCAGCAAACTGTTGATAAGTCTTGTAGGTGTTATGTCATTCTGTCTCTTGAACGAGTCCAACGGAAGGGCTCGAAGTACGCTCTCTCGATTTCATATAGGGACTCTTC
>JALIRR010004972.1:25000-32196 GCA_023091755.1 Montipora sp. Colony 1 RG-2022
TTTGAGAAAAACACATTTAAAGCATGGGGAATGTTTTCGACGACTATATTGCGGCAAAGGCCGGTGAACATGCAATCTTTTAAGCTTGACATCTTAATTTGTAATTGAGATAACCTAGCATTTTGTCGTTGGACGGTTTGGAAATACATTATTCCTTTAACGTGTTTGCCCATGAAGGTTTCTTTGGTGATTTTTTCGGGTAATATCTTCAGTTGCAGAGTATTTCTAGAATTGCGCGCTGTAAAATCATGATAAGTTTGGCTGTTAATTTTTTGATGGAGTACGAACAGTAAGATGGACTCGCAAAGTTTCTTTTATTGTTGTACAATTGATCTCTCTGGAAACATGCCATTTTAGTTTCTGGAGTGCGAGTTTTAAGTTAAATCAACTGGAAATATTATGAAGTGTGCAAACAAACCGTGTCATGTACAGTAAATAAATAAAGCCGTTTGATACACAGATATTCAAAACATACATTCGTGTAACTTGCGATTTTATCAGCATCTCCTCCTGTTGATATATATGTCCCCTGTCTCATCCAGGAAACCAATATGCATCGGCTTTCATTGCCATTGGAAAGAACCAGCTATTTAGCTTTCAAAACATCAGGGACGTTTGTCCCAAAGTACTTTCAACCCCATGGCCACAGAGCTCGACAACGGAATCGTTAATTTCACTCGTTCCAGTGATTCAAACCCGATTCTGGACAAGTTATGAGATGTTTCAGATGGCATATCTCCATTTATATAAATAAAATCAAGTTGCACCGTCCACGGCATTGTAAGAAAAAAAGGGAGCAACTTTTTCGTACACTTATGGCGGATAAGTCTCGAGCACTTCGCGAGAGCTCCGCGCAATCACTATGGCATTTTCACTTCCGGCGTTTCAACAGCCAATCAGATCACGAGTTTGGTCGGCCAAAATTTGGCCGACCGTCCGGAATTCTTGAGAGACTTTTGGTCAGGCCCAATTTTAGCGAGCGACGACATAAGAGAACATATGGGCGAAGCTAAAAATGGGCCTGATCGCAGGTTATTCGTACGGTTACCCGTAAGGGACATGCTATTTCGTGATCAGTTTCCCTGCTCACAATACACAAACTCAAAATTTCGAGTTTACAAACTCAAAAATTTGAGTTAACAAACTCGAAATTTTGAGTTCATAAACTCGAAATTTTGAGTTCACTTACAAACGCGAAATTTTGAGTTCACAAACTCGAAATTTCGAGTTTGTGAATTGTGAGCAGGAAAACTGATCACGAAATAGCATGTCCCTTACAGGCCACCGTACTTTTGAGATATTGCATTGGCTTTTTCAATATATTCCTTCACCGTTATGTCAGCCTTGCTCTTTTTAGCTTTTTGTAATATTTAAATCGCTGATAAGGCCCTTCACCGGGATCCGGTGCTTCTGTTTTGTTACGCTGGTCTTTGCTTTTAATAGAAAGTCATACGTCAAAACAAGAAGGCAGGACAACTAGAAGAAATTTAAATAAACTATGACAACATTGTTACATTTTTAAAAGCCTGTTTCGACATACTTATGACATCTTCAGTTGTGAATGATGCGTGTAATTTGAATATAAGCTTATTTATGAGAAAATACAATGGTTCAATTGATTGATAAATACCTAAGCTTAAATTCAATTTGTACAACTCATTTACAACTGAAGATGGCATAAGTATGACGAAACATGTCTTGTAAAAAAAGTACAAATGTTGTTTTATTTCTTCAAGTTATTTCTCATCTGCTGTTTTCAAGACCCGAACGCAGGAAATTTTAGGGATGGAAATTTCGTTCTTTTGTCTAATTTTATGACTACAAACAAATACAACGCATCTCATGCTTTTTAGCCCGTGCATGTCTAAAATGATTTTAAGGCTTCACATATTTTGTTCGAAACCAACTCGTACTAGGTGTCGGGCACATACTGATATGGAAAATTCAAACCCGCTGGAGTGTCGGCAATTAAAATTCCTTTTGATGTCAATGAATCGAAACTTATTATGCTTCATTTCTTCTGTTTTAAATATATTTTATTACGCCCGATTTAGGATTGTTAGCCGAACCACAGATGAGCAAGGCATCCAGACGTAAAGAGAAACAGTCATTTGTTCCTCATGAAAGGTCAAAAGTGCACAAAACGCGTGACTAGAGAGCTACGCTGAATGGTTGTATCGTCATTTCCTTGTTACTTAACCTTGTGTAATTACGACTTGATGAAAAGGGGTCACGCATGATCCGGTCGCGAGATATTAAAGATATAAACAGCGTTGATTGTCTTTATATAGATTCATTCATCGTTTCACGCAGCCCTGTAGGAGAGCACTTTGTTTTCTATCACAATGGACAAAGACTTCATTTTTAAAGTGGAGCTGAACTTGTCATCAACAACAAAGACTGATCGTGACTTGCATCCTTGCGACATTACGGTATCATCCGTGAACGATTCCTTCATCACTCAAGAGGCTTTGGCAATATTTATGCTGCAGAACGCTGTGAAGAAGAAAAACTCGCTTCAAATAATTTTGGCTCGGCTTTTGGTCGTGAGCCGAGCTGGATCAGTTGTCCCGGGCGATCACACGATTTTTTCTTCGGAACCACATTGCCTCAAACAGCGAAAGCAAAACGCCACGTCAGAGAGAAGCTGGGAGGGGTTAGCCCGCCTGATATTTGTGTCAAAGTCGAAAAGGATCAGTTTTCTCGGGGAAAAAGCTCTAAGGCGAAAAAGCGGACCAGCAGTTCAGAATTCGTAAAATCAAATAGACGAGTGTCTTGTCCAGGAGATGTCTCAAACACGGAGTCTTTAAAAGATATATCGGACTCCTCAACAAATTCCAAGTGGATAACACGCCTATTTGTTGACAGCAGTTACCGTTTAGAAGCCGATGAATCACGCGAAGTTTTGCCGAAAATTATTGAATCAATGGAAACAATGAACTCTAAAGGGACCAAGTTATCTACAACAAACGCAAGAAGAGATGAAATCATGACATCGAGCAAGTTTCCGTCACCCAGATATTTTTGTTCTGAAAAATCAATGGATCAAATTCCTCATGAAGGATATCATGAGTCTCAAAAAAGAATGTTGACGTCTGCACTGTCAACGAGATCGGAAGGAAATGGCAAGGAGCAAAACAAAACTCCTACAGCCGATAAAAACAAGACCATTGAAACTACTTACGCCGTAAAACGACATGTTGTTCCTTCAAGGTTCAAGACTGAAGACGGGAACATATCGACGCGGAAAGTAAAATTTGATGATAAACGAATTAATATTCATTCCCCTAGTTTCGATACACGAGAAGAATCAAGAGCGAGATCCGAAAGAACAAAGTTTGAGCGAAAGAAAGATGCAATAAGTCCAAATAGAAGCCCTAAGTTAATGCCAAAAAGCGGAGTTTTGTCTGCTGAAGATGTCTTCACCCAAAAATCGCAATCAATCAAAATCTTCGAAGACGACATAAATCTCAAAGTTACGGCTTTTTTGAGAAGCAGCCAACCGATGGCAAGTCCGAAAACATTGAAAGTCAAAATACCAAAGAAGACCAAAGCCAGTTTATCGAACACCTCTGTCTCAATGCGACAGCAAAGAAGAGGCGATGGAATATTTGTTAACACTGATACTTGTCCCTCAAGCGCGCGTCTCATTGATCAAGACAGATCTTGGTATTATCAGGACCGGAGAGGCAAGTGTCGATACCTGCGGGTTCCTGAATCACCCGTCCCACCCGTTGAATGGGTATTTCAGACGGATGACGATTAAAGTAGATGTTGGCTTTTACTCCCATTTTGTCCTTGATTTAACATCTACAACCATAGCGATAGAATACATTCAAATGAGCCTTTCAAGCCTAAGGCTCATCAATTTCCTTGAAGTGGTCATCATGGATGCATGATTGAATGCCGTCTCTTTGCCGCCAACTCTACTCAAGGAAATAGAATTTAGGACACCACCCAAATCATTTAAAAGTTCAGCCAAAACGCATGCAATCAAGGGTGGAAAATTTAGGGTTTTTTTTTTCGAACACATATGTTTATTTCAATTTCATAATCCACCATTTCATTTTCGCTATGACATCATCAATAAAAGGCGCCTGAAATTTCTCCTGTTTTTCGTTTCGTTGTCTCTTTGATTTGACGCTCAAACGTCCAATCAACAATCACTGACTTCTCTCGAGAAATAACTGAAAGCCACTTTACAATTCCTTGGTCCCCGCTGGAATTGAAGCAAAGTCCCTGTGAGACACCTCCTTGATGAAATGTAGAGCATGCATTAGGATATATATTCTACTACGACTTTTAAGACTTTAATTTTCATACCTCGATGGAAAATTCAGAACTACCCTAAAAATAGTAAAAGAAGCCCGAAGGGTAGATTTGAAACTGCGACACGTACGCTTCAACCCGCGCTTCCGTTTCGAGCACATTCCTACACCAATTCGGAGGAAACTCCAAATTTAACAACCGAAACGATTGATCGAGTGATCTTGTGAGCACCTGACGCCCTTTCACTATATACCTAATTGAGTCATCAAAGAGCTAAAAATGGCCGAGGAATTAAAAAAAGGCTCAAATCGTGTTGATCTTTTATCGGTTTCCCATGCAATCCTTCTATTTGTGTCGGCCATGTTGGCTTTTCCTCACTGAACTTGGGCGGCCAGTGATCATACTTTATCACTATAACTTTGAAAAGATTAAAACATCAGATGAGGTAGGAGGTTACGGAAGTTGTAGGTTCGAATTCAGATTGAATGACTATTTCTTTCTATCCTAAAATGTGATTGAATTTTCTAAAGCATAATTATAAAACAACAACGTAACAAACTAACAATAACTAACTGCACATGATTGATGACATACACCAAATACAAAAAACAAATCCCAAGGCAGATTAGTCATCTGTATTTAATAATATTAATACTGTACATGTGGTTGGAAAACTTTATTTGGAAAAAAAGGCTCATTCATAGCAATTAATAAAGTTTGAGTTTCTTTTTTGATAATAAATAAATCCACGATCAACTGAGTAGTCAGGTTTTGCCACTCAAATTATCCATGTGACAATGTTTTGTATTTTAACTGGATGCCTCCTTCGGAGTTGAGAATTCGATTAATTTAGTTATTTATAAGTGCTTAATAAAACACTTGCCGAATCTAATGCAAATGAAAAAAATCTATTGTTTTCGCTCATTTGCATTAGATTCGGCACATGTGAAATGCGACGTTTGAAACGGGCCTTAGTTATAAAAACGTACGAAGAACTACGTTTTGACCGTTCTACGTTCATTTTCAAGCTCAAGTTCATGGATAAAAATTCCGCATACATACAATTTCTGAAACAATGAAATGAAAGGTGAAAAGCTAAATATTTATTGACGAAATATTTACATAATAAATATTTACATAGCTTTTTACTTTCATTCCATTGTTTCAGAGGTTTATTTATCCATGATTTCTATCCATGAACTTGAAAATGACCGTAGAAAGGTCGAAACGTCGTTCTTCTCTTTTATCGCTCGTTTTTATAACTAAGAATTTACTTACACCCTTTTTTTTTATGAGAATTTTTTTACAAGAACGTTGAGGCTGACATTAACCAAAATTTTAAGAACGTTTTAAGAACATTCCTCAGGCTGCGAGTCGATTAAGAACCTTTTCATTTCGCTCATTTGTATTTTAAATGAAAGCATAAAATGAAAGTGAATAAATGTAAATTAACCCAAATACTTAAGGGCATATTTTGTATAACATAACAATGGTTTTCATATATGAGCAGTTCTTATTTATTATCGTTCCAAAATAACTTCAACACCATCAACGTCATCAAGTGAAACAAAGTCTGATGTAAATTCTAGTTTAAGAACATCTTAAGATCCACCCTGCGAGCAGAGCCTCTCTAAAACTCACCAGACGGCCCTGCAGAAATCGTGTCAAGTCTTTTAAGTCGCCGCAGCCCAAGTTTCTGGGCTAGTCACTCCGGTCAAACCGGTTTAGGCAGCGTGTGCATCATATTTCTGACAAGGCGAAGGTTAAATCGACCTAGTCTTCAGTACGGAAATCAATTAAATGTGGCGTCTAGAAGTGCGATCGAGACTTGGCCTGTGTTTGAAACTGTCTCCAATCAACGGCTCCAAGAAAGACTTTACACGATTTCTGCAGACTCCTTTCCCTTTTCATGGAGTTAAGAAAGGCTCTGCTAAAGCAGGGATTTCAAAACTATGCTTAAAGTGACCGGAATAAGAATAAAATGACTAAAATTATGTTTGGCGCGTTTTTTTCTGTGGCGATTTCAAAACTATGCTATATTTCAAGTTAACAAAGTAGTTTTAAGTTTTTTCCTATTTAATGGTCCGCCATTACTAACTCAGTTTAATATCTTTGAGAGGGTGGATCGAGGATAGAAATGACGTCAAAGGCTCACTAGTTCAAGAATGCAATGCACGTGTGCACCGCAGAGTTAATATTCAGCACGCGAGTTTTGGGCTTTCAGACTTTTAAACTCGCGTTTGCATATCATGATAATAAGCTGCATTCAAATGCTGAACTTACAAGCTAGTGAGCCTTTGACGTCACTTTTGCTTGGATCCAACCCTCTGAATTCCAATTGGTCAATTTTGAACGTGAGTAATGGCGGACCGTGAAATCCAAAACTTACACTCAAAGTGAACGGCCTTTGGATAAAAGTCAAAGCTTAGAATTTTGCCAGTCAGGTGATAAGCAAACACACTTTCAAAATTGGCAATAAAGTTGTAAATACATTGTTCGTGGTTAGTCTAACCACGGAAAATGTAAGCATGTGAACAAACTGTTTTCACTTTCAAAATCTGAACGTTTTCAGCATCACATCGAGAAAATATATATATTTGCTTTAAAATGGGGGAATAAATGTAATTAATATCGCACGTTAAACTTTGTTAGCACTTTCATGACTTGATCTTGTCCTTTCCATTTCTCTCCGACCTTCTCCCAAATATCTCCATGGCCATTCGATTTTGGACGTTTTTTAAATTTTGGGTCTGCAGTCCGCGACTTTCGATGTCTTCTGGGGATTCCACCTTTAAAAACTACAAAAGGGGAAACCGTTAACACAGACCATCCATTCATCCCTCGCCAAAAGTGGCCATTGTGTAACTTTTGCATGTTAAGCAAAGAATCGTTCCTCCTATATCTGACGGAAAATAATTTGCACTGAC
>JALIRR010004973.1:0-7500 GCA_023091755.1 Montipora sp. Colony 1 RG-2022
TTGCCTTGAGATCCAGAGTTCCCTGGTTTAAGACACGCTCTGACCACTCGTTAAATTTGTTCCAGGTAGTCCCCGGTTCAATTTCTGGGTTGTGCTTGTATAAATAGCCAACTGGTTTGACTCCGGCTAGTTGGGATTCAGTTGTTCTTTTCAATGTTCGGAGATATTAGCTAGTATAGCTACTCTAAAAATCCGAGGGTATTAATATTGATACTTACTTACAATATACTGTAACTGCAGAAATAAAGCAACTAAGGAACACTTAGAAGTCAAGCTTTGATGGCAATAAATTTTAATTTTATGAATGTTTTGTGACCAGACTTGATACACTGCAACATTGGGCATGCATTTCCTGAGGGAAAAAAATTCAATCTTCTTCACCTGATTGATTTGCAGAGCTTCCTTGAACCAATCAGATGCCTCATAAATTTGTCCTCTGTCCCGTGCCATACAGCCCAGTCTAAGGTAACCTAAAAAGTAATCCCAATTTATTTTAATATAATTATTCTTATCCTGGTTATGTACAGGCTCTTTTCAAAAAATCATATGCTCATCAAGAACATCAATCAAAGAATTTTTTAGTAAAATTGAATAGTTCTCTAGTGAAAATTATTAAGAATAAATTATGAGCTTTTGACAGCCAGTCTACTGTCTTCGATGAATAAATATATTAACTGATAACATGAAATGAGCCGTTAAAACATTTTAATATAGAGAGTGATCCGCATAAATTTAAAATAATTATGTAGAAATAATGTTCGGAGGAATGCTAAAAGCGCTAAGATTAGAGTTTGTTTAAAAGAAAGGTATTACTGAGCCACTCACACAAATCCTTAAGAGTCATGACATTCAAGTCACCAACAAACCAATTAAAACTCTCCAACAGGAATTCCCTGCCCCCAAGTTTGAAGCTCCTAAAGATGATCAATGCAATGTTGTTTACAAAATACCATGTGCATCTTGTCCATGGAATTACATTGGTGAAACAAAAAGATCATTCAGCACCAGGAAAGAACATATCAGGAATTTAAAACAATGTACCTAAAGGTTCCAACATTGCAAAACATGCATGGACTTTTGACAATGTAATTGACTTTCAATTGATAACTCTACGATTATTGACAAAGGAACTAACCACATTAGGAAGACACTTGAGTCATGGCATAGGGCCAAAATCGTTGAGGTGGACAACAATTCATGCCCACTCCCTAGACAATACAGTGTATAACATTCTTTTAAACAAAAACTAATCTTAGCGCTTTTCGCATTCCTCCAAACATTATTTCTACATTATTTTAATTCATGCATATCACTCTCTATATTTAAATGTTTTAACGGTTCATTTAATATTATCAGTTATGTTTATCCGTCAAAGACAGTAGACAGTAGATTTTGAGTTCAGATGAAACGTTTGTGAGTACCCAGATTTTAGAGGTACCATCGCCACCCCTAGTACTTTTTGATGAAGCTGGGCTACTATACAAAGATTTGATTTATCAACGGAGTTGATAATATAAATTGTAGTAGAGTAGGAGCTACGCTATTGGTGGTAACATGGCAACGTGAAAAGTAGGAATATATTAGTTAAATGAAAAGCGTTCGTTAATACCGTGAGGATTAAGGGTGCCGATTTGAAAGATGAATTTTTGTTCCAGATTCTTGCGGCTTTCCGTCGTACCTAGATGTAGGGAAAGGCCGCAGATAGCCATGTGTTTTTTGGAGTGGTTAGGCAGATTAAAATGGCGAGCGACTGGCTTAGATGCATCCTTGTCATTCTTCTCAACATCGCGAAGGTGTTCGCGGAATCGGTCACCTAGTCGTCTACCTGTCTCACCAATGTATAATTTATTGCATAACGTGCAGGTTATGCAATAAATGACATTTGCGGAGGTACATGTGAAACGATCGGTGATCTTAACAGATCGCTTAGGTCCCGATATCTTGCTAGTGTTAACAATGAAAAGACAAGTTTTGCATCGTGAGCGCGCGCATTTGAAAGTGCCGGGTTGCTCGTTGGTTTTGAGCGCGCTTCTAACTAAAAAGTTGCCTACATTTTTGTCGCGTTTGAATGAAATAAGTGGAGGTTGCGAAAAGATTCTACCAGTCTCGGGATCATTTTGGAGTAATTTAAAATTACTGAGAATGATGCTTTTGACTGCGTGATTATGAGGATGGAAAGTGAAGGTGAATGGAATTCTGTCATTCTTATCTTTCTGTGACGTTTGTAGTGACCACTGTCGATCAAATTGTTGGGCGCGATGATGGCCCGCTTTGACCACAGAGACAGGATAGCCACGTTTTTCGAAGAACTGGCACATCTCCTCTGATTTGCTGGAAAAATCGGAGTCATCACTACATAGACGACGAAGTCTAAGAAATTGAGAATAAGGAATGGAGTTCTTGACATGTGATGGATGTGACGATGAATACAACAAATAACTGTGTGAATCAGTAGGTTTGTAGTGCACACTAGTACATAGCACTTGCCTCTAATAGAAACTTTGATATCTAGGAAAGCCAATGAAGTTTCCGAAATTTCCCAGGTATATTTGAGAGCCGGATGAAAAGAGTTGACGGAGGTTATAAATTGATCGAGTTCTTCTCTGCTGGATGATATAGCGCCGATGCAGTCGTCGATGTAGCGGCCGTAGAGTTCAGGTTTGGGGCCGTTGTACTGATTAAAAAATTTACATTATCAACTCCGTTGATAAACCAAATTTTTGTATACTACTTCCCCACCGATGCAGCACCACAGTTTCTTTAGAAACTACCCCTTCATTCTACTATACAAAGAGGCATCTTTGGGATGGCTTGAGCTTGAGTCTCTGTATCTATTCTCGACTTTGGAATCAACATAGCCAGAGAGGAATGGATTTATGCCCAAGGTTATGTTCAGAAACTGCTATATGCAGTGGAAAAGTTTTAAAACTGATTTGGCTTCATCTCAAGGATAGACTTATGCCTCATAATTGATCAGCTATGGGACAAATGACAACCCATTTTCTCAACTTTACACAACTTTTGTGACCTATATGGGTCTATGCAAATTGAAGGAAATGGAGGCAAACTAATATTACAGTGAAAGTCAATTCGATGATAGGAAAATGTCAACCACTTTACTGAACACATGCACAAATCTTACTGCAACTTACAGTCAACATAGTTTGGATGTTCCCTTAATATGTTCTTGTAAAGTGCCTCTGCTTTGTCAAACTCACACAAGGACTCATGAAGACGTGACAAGTTGTAAGTTGTGGTGACAGATATTGCATTGTAATAACTCTCATCGGCCTGACTCTCCTGCTTGCAGCGCTCAAGAGATGACTCATAAAACCTCTGAAAGTAAAAATAATTGCAAAACATCATCACAGTACTCAAAGGAACATAGTGCTCAGCCTCATGGTAAAAAGAAATCCACACCAAAAAAAATTAAAGAAGGAGCACAAAGAATAATGTTATCTCTGCTCTTTCCAGAGCAGATTACTCCTGACCAACAGTACTGATCAAACTTGAAAGTCACTCTCAAGATTTGAAACTTGACTGGAGAATCAATTCTCAATGCTCTTGAAACAGTCAAGTCAAGTTTTGACACTCCAGAGACAAGTCTTTCATGTTTTGAGTCAAGAAAATGATGAGCTCGTTGCTTGGCTGATTTCCTGAGAAACAGATTAGACAAACAAGGAGCAAGGATGGCACAGTCGGTTAGTGCGCGGCCTTGGTGCAAGAGGTCCTGAGTTCGATTCCCGGATCTCGCATCCTTGTTTGGACTTCTTTCCTTTCTGTGTAGCTAAGTAGCTTTAAATACCCGTAAAACGGAGCACTGATGGAGAGGGGGGAGTAAAATGAGCGCACGGTCGATCTCAGGTTTGTCAGTTGAATTACTGTTACGAGTTATCGACGTTAAATATGGTTGCTTTACTTTACTTTACTTTAACAAACTTCTCTCATGAGTGTGCTTTTTACAAAGAGCAAGCAAGTCAAATATTGAGTACAGGTACATGTAGATCAGTTTGACAAAGTACACATACAGTCTGTTGTGAATATCTGCTAAGAGCATTTATGAATATCTGTCAAAAGCATGCATTATTCAGAAACAAGTGGTATGAGTTGCTGACATCACTTGAAGGCATCAAGAAAATGGAACAACTCAACCTTGAGCAATCCATGATTTTTATAACAAATAATAATTGTTCCTTCAGGAGTAAAATCAAAGATAAAAAAATCTCCTCTTAAATGCACTACAATTATTCACCTTTGCTTCATTCAGGTTACCCAGTCTAAAGTGCAATGCTCCCACGTTGTTTAGAATCTCTGGAGGAACATCAGCCTTGACTTTTTCTTTCAGAAGACGAGATGCTGTGCCATATGCTTGAAGGGCAGCCTAAAACAAATACCAAGAATTAATTTTATGTGATATGTTACATTGTACATAGGTCATGTCACCCCACCAGTTTACATGCAGAAATTTTGCTTATGGTTGTCATGTTTATTAATCCTGTCCTAAGTATTACAGCTGTATTGATACAGCATCTAAATGCTTGACTGCCACTGTTTCTTCTTTTTCTTGTTCTAGGATCGTCCAAGCCCAAGGAGGGGAGGGGGGCACTCCCTTATATGGGCTATATAGGTATGTGCAGACCCAATGGATATGCCTTTTTAGCCATTTTGGTCTGAAATATGGTATCGATTTTGACCATTTTGCTCTCAAATCGGGTATTGACTTTGATCACTTTGGTCTGAAATAGGGTATGGTTTGTGCAATTTAAGTCAAGAATTGGGTCTCTTTTTTTGGAAGAAACTACTTCTTTATCATTAGGTGATACGATCATCAACAAAAGCCCAATAACAGCTGAAATAGGGTAAAGAAAATCATAGATTTCGGTCCCCCCCTTCTCTTAACCAAAAAGCCTACCCATGTCAATTAGTGATCCTTAAAGGGGCTAGGTCACGCTATTTTAGGTACTTTTGTTTAATTTTGTTAATTATGAGCTCTAAACGTGAAACTGGCAGAGCAAGAGCCTTTCATTTGCAAAATCACAGCCACATAACAACTGAGAATGATTTTCTAGCTGTGTAAATGACATTTCGATATAGACAGATATAAATTTGAAAAAAGGTGGGCCAGCGTTTTTCAAATTTATCCAAATTCAATCCATTTCAATCCTCTTCAGTTTTGTCCATCCATGTCCCTTCTTGGCTTCCCTGTGTTTTGTTAGAGTTCTTCTATAGTTTTGAACAGTTATTTTGATATTTTAGTTAATTCTATGACCATTCGATCAGTGCAGAAATTCCCTAAAATTGCGTAAATTCCCAAAATGTAAAAAACACATTGCATTACAATGACAGGGCCAATAAAATTAATCCTAATCCCAAACTTTATTAACCTCAAGCTCTCACCCTTAACTTCTACAATAGTCCTGGCTCTAGGGTCTTTCTCCCCTTCCCCCCCCCCCACCCCCCATAATTAACCCACTAACCCCTGGGAGTGAGACAGATTTCACTCTCTCTAATGCCAGAAGATTTTACTCGTCAACTGGGGACATCCTAGGGCACCCTCCATTAAGCCTTTGTGTATTCTCCCCATGAGATCACTCTGTATATCCCTATAGATGATAACTAACCTGGACATCAGACTGCTCTAATATTCCAGCTAATTCGATCCAGGCTTCAACATCATCAGGATACTGCTCTGTGACTTTCTTCAGATGGTTCTGTACATAAACAATAATAAATGTAAAACATGAGACATGCAAAATTGTAATTACCACAGGATTAAACCTTTTAATTCTTGTATTTATTTTAAACAAAGGAACCTGTAGATTGGGGGAGTATGGTTGGCTCACAGGGTTGACATTGATTCCCGAATGGTGATAAAATTAATGTAACACAGTTACTCCCTGTTGGGCAGGGTTAGTTTCTGGACAGGAGACCATCTAGGAATAACCCTTGCTGTACGCTGCCAGACAGCAGGGTTGCACGTAGTGATGAGTGCACTCGCCTTCCACCAATGTTGCCTGGGGTCTTCTTTACGGGCTCGACATCATAAGTGGGTTGAGTTTGTTGTTCGTCCTCGACTCTGCCCCGAGAGGTTTTTCCGAGAGGTTTTCCCCTGGGTATTCCGGTTTTCCCCTCTCCTAAAAAACCAACACTCTGGACAAATTCCAATTCAATCTGGAATAGAGGGCCACAAGTTAGAAAACTGCAATAGCATATCTAAGTAAAATCATCATCATCATCATCATCATCATCATCATCACCATGTCCCTAATTCTGAAGTCACCTTAGCTGTTTCTCTCTTTTCCAGGTCTGTGGATGTACTGTACAGAGATCCCAAGATTTTAAGTGTCTCATAATTTCCAGGTGTTGCTTTCAGAACTTTCTCAAAGCATTGGGCAGCCTATGGCACAAAAAGAACAATGATCTCAGGGCTCGAAATTGCGACCAATACGGTCGCATTTGCGACTAAATTTTTCCCTTTGCGACTAAAATATCTGGAGAAGTCGCAAATTTGCGACTTGTTGTCACCTTCGTTCTTTCGAAACAAAAGGGTTAGCAGTTGCCACTTTGCTGCTACTTTTGCTAAAGTAAATAAATAAATAAATAAATAAATACATGACAAAATTATTTTGTTTCTCGCTGTGAATTTTCTCTGAAGGTAGCGTAATTGTATAGTAATTTAGCTGCGATGTTACGTGCACAGCTCCGTTCCTTCGATCATTCGCCATTTTCAGCAGTTTCTTTACACACAAGTACTGCAGGCTTATATTTTTTTGCTAAACCGCTGACAACACAATGCAGCGCAGCGATTTTGCGACTAAAATTTGCGAAATTGCGACTAAATTTTCGTATCTTATCACAAAATGCGACTGGATTTTTTCGTTAATTTTGAGCCCTGAATCTGTATAAGTGACTCTCTTTGGGAAAACCAGGTTTAATGAAATTTGTCATAGAATGCATTTAAACGCATTCTGAATGCATTACAATGAATTTCTAACGTTTGCCAATAATTTGTAACGCATTTACAACATTTCCCATCAATCACTGGCAATTTTGTTCAATGTTTCAAAATGATTTTCCAATGTTTTTCAACGCACTGGCAATGTTTGCAAACATTCTTATCGAAAAAATTAATTCCGAAGGCGTTTCCACTATCAACTGGTCATTATGGACAATGACACATTCGTACCTTGAAAATACATGGTGTTGCGTATATTGGGAACTACCGGTATCATGTCACAGATTTCCTTAGATTGCTTGCAAAGCGAAGCATGACTGACATTTTAATTGTCTTTCCAAAAAGCAGATTCTTTGCGTGACAGTCAGAATCTGCGTTTCATTTCTCTGTCTTTTTATTTTTCTGTGTCGGGAAAAGTCTTTCCTGTCACTACCCTACTAAGTAGT
This sequence comes from Montipora sp. Colony 1 RG-2022, assembly GCA_023091755.1. Classification (NCBI taxonomy): domain Eukaryota; kingdom Metazoa; phylum Cnidaria; class Anthozoa; order Scleractinia; family Acroporidae; genus Montipora; species Montipora sp. Colony 1 RG-2022. The sequence continues at coordinate 7,402 of JALIRR010004973.1, forward strand.
GACTTTGTGCATAGAGCCTTCTGCGCATATTTTGATGGGTTTCAGGGGGCGAGGAGAAATGCGTAGATTTCTCTGGTGGACACAGTAGAATATTTTATT
>JALIRR010004973.1:12500-32180 GCA_023091755.1 Montipora sp. Colony 1 RG-2022
TTAAAGTGTATTCAGCAGGTGTTACTTTGCAGCATTTGATGTGGCACCAGGAGAGACAAAGATCGCATTGAATCGCTTGATGGTTATGAGCGACGCTTCTTTGGCAAACTGAACATAGGTTTTTATTGCAGTTAGCAGCTGGACCAGGATTGGAAGAAATATCGCCACATGAAGGAAGCCATATCAGTAGGAAACCAGCAACTATGGTAAGTTGGGATAGTATGCCAAACTTGAGGCTGGGAAAGTCTTATGACAGTGTGCATGAAATGCATAAGTTCACTCAATTTCTTAGAAGAGTGACCACACTACCACCAAAGTTGTGGTAACAGTGCAAAAAGTAGATGACTTCAGTCCTTTTTGCTTAAGGAGATGTAGTGAATCGTTTGGATGCCGCGAGCATACATTAGAGAGCAGAAATATAATTTAAAGAACACAGCTTGAGAAAACACAACCAAGCGGCTTTACATACTGCAGACTACTTGAACCAATGCTGCAGACTATTTGAACCAAGCTTAAACAAAGGACAGCAGATCTCAAGTACCACACTGAAACTAATGGTTCATGGGGCGTCCTGAATTACTATTGAGAGTTAATTTATTGTACAGCATACCTTCTTGAAGAAGAAATGGTTTGCCAAATAATTCAGAACCATGGGATTGGAGTTATCGAGTCCATAGGCTTGTGAAAGCAGCTGGACACCATTCTTAATTGAATCTCCCTGTCAACCAAAACGAACAAGACAGTAAGTCTCTTATCAGTTACAAGTTACACTAGCATAAATAACTCCACCTTTTTCAACAGAATATCTAACAATGCTATTTAAGATAGATAACAAGGACCAAATTTTTCAGTGGTACTGGTACATTGTTCTGCCTTCCTCTACTGATAATGATGAATGGGGCAATTTTACAGTCACGCAAGTACAATGTACACGTAAAATGTAGTAAATGGATAATGACTCTTTCAAGGTGGTTCTTTTTTCATTAAAGCGATTGTGCAGTCCAGTTGCCAAGGTCAACAAGCACTAAGGATTTACATGTACGATAATTCTAGCTTGTTGTCGCTAGCAGGTTAGTATGATCCACAGCATTATCCCCTCCCTCTGGAGTCAAGGCTGGGCCTTGTTATTATATGCACTCAAATAAACTCAGGTCACTCCAATGCGGTTCTGTCAAGTCTGCGCAGTGACTTCCCCCAAGCTTGTTGGCTGCGTTGCCCTCTGAATATTGCCCGCTAACTGATACTCTTCCATAATCCAGCACATACTGTTTTGCATTCAGCTCGTAGTGCTGGGGAGCTAGAGATAAGTGAGGTCCCTTTGCCACACAATCACCAGAAGTTGCACAGGCTAAGCTAACGCAAGGCAGTGCTTCCCCATTAACACCAACCAGATTCAATGACTGTTTGCTCATACATGTGTATTTAGCAGCCTTGTTGGTGGTAGCGCACTGCCTAGTATTGCCTACCCAAAGTTCTTATCTATGGCTTAGGCTTGTCTGCAAGGGGAGCAGATGAGCCCTGCAGAAAGGTGATGACTGATACAGTTTGGATGAACTGTTGAACAGATGTGTATTATAACTGGGGGCATTGGGAAGGGTTTATACCAGCTACTTGAGAAAATCAATGACCATATCTTAATAATTATTTCGTGCCATTTATAATTAACCACAGATCTTGCTCCAATGCAAGTGATTTCACTGGACATCAGAATTGCCTCCATGTACAACGGTTAGATCTTCTTCATGTTGAGCTTTCATATTTCCAATTCCTAGTAAGTGTAAAATTATCAACAAGAACAGCAAAGAGGATGGGCACGTCCCCTGTGGAATAACATCCCCTGAGGAATACCACCCCTTCTGGAAACCATGTGATGGTACTATACTTAATTAGCATATTCTGGGACTAGTGATTTGCGTTTTCATCCATTACATTGGCATCATCAGGGTTTACCTTTTTTGAGTTCAGTTCAAGGATGGCAAGACCTGTCATGGCTCCAGTGCACCGTGGATCCAAGCAGAGGGCTCGCTCAAATGCCAGTCTGTAAAGAGACAGAGAGAGACAACGTGGGAGTAAGTTGTAGTTCAACAGAACACGAGATACATGTACATGTTGTAATATAAGAAACACATTGTGATTTTGAAGGATCCTGTTTTAACAACAGTGATAGCGAAACTAGAAAGTTAAACCCTAAATTTTAACCTAAGATCTCTCAAAGAGGAAAATATTATGTAATAGTCATGTATATATTATGGTCCAAACTTTGTCTTGGTTTTAAATTTTCAAACCAGTTCCATATTGATTTTTCTTTGTCTGATATTTGCTGTAGTTCAATTTGTTCCTCTGTTTTAATTTTTTTTCAAACCAGTTTAAATGTTGTAAACTCCTTTTTTTATTGATTGCCTAAAAAGAGGACTTTCTGTTTTTAGGGGTGTAGTTAATCAAAGGGGGCATGGTTGTTTAAAGGCGGATCTCAAAAGAATGAGACAAAAAAAAGGATCCTTTTTTGTCCCTTCTACTTCTCCTGATCTTCACTACTATCTCTGTATATCCTACCACACCCTTTTGTCACTCATCTATTCCCCCTTTAATACATGTACCACCATGTAGCCCCTCCCCCCTGAATACCACTTATGCCCACCCCCTCTTACATCTCTCTCAGCATATAATGACTTGACGTATTCTGATGATGACTGGTATTGTGGTATCTGCCTTCCTGATATATTTCTTTTTAATCATTTTGATAATGATAACAATTTTTTTTTCCCTTGTTAGATCTTCAATCTTCTGCCAACTTTGACAGCTCTCTTTTGAGAGATAAATATTTAAATCTGTTCTTGGAAGACCCTGATACTTATCAACTTCTTCACAACTCTGACCTTGATCAGACATCAATATGCTCATATCAACTTCTAATTTACTATCTAGATGCACTTATATGAACACTAGACAGTTTAATGTGTCTGTAGACTCCTCTAACTGCTTCTCGTTGTTTCACTTAAATATACACAGCCTCAAAAAACACTCCTATGACCTACAGGAATACCTCTCCACCCTTAATACATCTTTCTCTGCCATTGGCCTCCCTAAGACTTGGTTAGATACATCTTCTTATGATTTGTATAGTATCCCTGGTTACAGTTTCATTTCTAACCCCTGACCTGTTGGATCAGGAGGTGGTGCTGGCATTTTCTTTGTGATACTTTTGAATACAAGAAAAGGTGTGACCTTGAATCTACAAAATGCGTCCTTGAATATGTTTTTGTTGAAATTGTTCAACCAAATAAGGAAAATAATGTCATCTTGGGTTGTATATACAAACCCCCTAACGTTCAGACTGAAATCTTTAATGATGAAAATAATTAAAGAAATCCTTGCTAAAATTGGTTACTAAATTAATATTGTTAATGCTGATTCACATGTCCCTACTAATGATTTCATTGATCTCATGTATTCCAATAGTTTCTATCCTTTTATCTCTAAACCAACGAGGATTACATCTCATTCAGCTACTTTGATTGACAAAATTTTCTCCAATAACCTTGACAATGACAAATTTAGTGGTATCCTCTGGTCTGACATATGTGATCACTTACCTATATTTCAGATCACCGATCGTTCCCTTAAATCTATCTAATTAAACTATGTAGGAAAAAATACTACCATGATAAATTGTCTCCAATATGTTCCTCACTAAAACAAACCTGGTTCTTAATCAAATCCGTAAGGCTGTTATAGCCAGGGAGTGGGTTGTGAGACTGGGCTCTCACAACCTCTCGAAATGCTCCCAATGGTGTGCGACTCTAAGAGCCTCTGTCAGCTACATGTAAGTCCAACTTCTGGCCTTCGCATGGCAGAACTGGCACCACCGACAGGAGAAGGGGCAAAGGCAAAGCCACTGGTGCCTTAAAACCAGTTGCCCAGGGTAGATGGGGCCCTTAGCCTGTGAAGGCAGCCCATCTAGGGTAAGGTAAATCCTGATTTCAAACCTCCGCTGCCTTGCGGCTATACCTGATCTCAGGAAGGCTTCAGGAGTACACCTCGAGGACAAATCCGTAGTGGAGCCCCTAAGGCAGATGGCAGGTGCCCAGCTTCTGCAGTGGAACTAGCCCCAAGTTGTATTGGTTCTTCCTTTCCCTTGGACCCAGCCAGTGACACCGAGAGGGGGACACTTGCTGTATGGGCAACCCAGCGTCTCCTTATCTTCCCGCCCAGGCCTTAGCGCAAACTCGAGAGGGCACTCCAGCGGTGTCGCAAGACTCCCGCACAACATGTGACGAGGCAGTTTATTGGTTCTAAGCTACGACTGACTGGCGTAAGAAGGCGTGCCAGGGGTCTTGTCCAACAGTGGGAGAAGCCCTTGCAGCCTCAAGCTGGGAAGCCCCCAGCCAGTAAGGTGCCACCCTGTCATTGCTTGCCTGCTCTGCGGAGTGCGTAGAGCTTAGGGGACCCTCCCGACAAGCGAGCAAGTACTTGCACGAAGCAGTCAAAAGCAAAAAACTACGAAGACTCCAGCTGGAACATTCACACCATGTGCCCTGGTCTCTCCACTGACCTTCAGCTACTGGACGACTCCCACAAGCCATCATCAACAAGGAGCTGGCATGACTCAACATCAACGTCACCTGTCTCCACAGGACCTGGCTGCCCGACAGTGGGTCACTTATGGAAAGAGACTACACCTTCTTCTGGCAAGGCCTGTCCCAGGAAAAGCTGAGGCAGTATGGAGTAGGTTTTGCCATCCGGAACTCACTGATTGCCACCACAGAAACCCCCTCCAGAGAGTCAACGAGAATTCTTGCCCTTCGCATAAAAACATCAGCGGGCTTTGTGAACATGATATCCGCCTACGCCCCGACTCTGACCTCCATCCCAGAAGCCAAGGATCAATTCTACGAGGCTCTGCAGGAAAACACTATCCCGAAATCCCAAGTTCCGAGGGCATATATTTGCTAGGCGATTTCAACGCTCGCGTTGGGACCGACTGGCAAGCATGGCCTACCTGCCTTGGTCACTTCGGCATCAGCAGGACGAATGAGAACGGGCAGAGGTTGCTCAACCTCTGCTGTCACCACGGCCTCTGCATCACCAACAGCTACTTTAGGTGTAAGGAGCTGCACAATGTGTCTTGGAGGAACCCTTTAAGAATCATTACTAATTCCCCACCACATGCACATACTTTGTTTATTTTCCTTCAAATGCAGAAGCTCTTGCCCTCTCCTTTTTCATCCAGGACTCGAGACTAACTTTTCAGCTCACTAGCCAGTGGCTATTATCAGGTCTAACTTCACTAGCCAAATCTAAATTTGCACTAGCCAGTCTCGTCATGCGCAGTTTCATTCATTTGTAAAAACTATCCAATCTGGACCCCAGAGCTCTTCTCTTGACTGAGGGAGAGAAGAGCTCTGGGGAACCCTGAAACAACATGTCTTCTCATTGGTTTTCGTGAAGAACAATCAAAAGCGTCCCAAATTGGTGCATTCATGTTAGTACAAGGAGTGAGCACATTTGCAAACACAACTCGGGCTTATAGTAAATATTTCCATATTCTCATATCCATCCTCGCGACAGCGGCACAAATATGCTGGAGTGTACGGGTTTCTCGTATTTTTCTCACAAAGGCAAAGTTTTTTGCAGCCTTGAGGCCAATTTTCACTTAACTATTGCCATATTAAACTTTGCAACTCACAAATGTACTGGTCGGAGTATAGAAAACGCAGAATAAAGTAAATTAAGAAATAAACCGTACATAAAACTAAACTGCTCATTTGGAAGTCTGTGGAAAGGCTGTTCTTTGCTTACAAATTGAGCTATTTGGGATGGAAATTTCAATGTGAAAGCGCCATTTTACGCATGAAGCACAAAGCAGCAGACCGCAGGAAAATAATATCTTAAATTGGATAAAATGGAAATTCGAAAGGACAGACTTGGCTCATATAAGAAATTTTTAATAGTTTCAACAGCAATCTGTGCGCTTTGTGCTTGAGTGGTTTTTGTAGTCAATCACTGTGATTGCAAGCAAGTTTTCTCCATATTATCTCTTTATTTTTTTAAACTTTGAAATAAATTATGTTTGGATTCAACTTCAAAACAAGTGAGTGAGTGATCTCTTTCCATGTGAACACGTAACGTTGCAAAAAGTTTGTGATGGCTCGATCGCAAACACTGTCACTTTTTGTGATTGTGTTTGCGATTCTGTTTTCCATATGCGTGATTGCTTTACGCAACTTGATCTCATGACATTGTAAGAAAAGGGTGCAAAATTAAAAGCAGAATTAGGTTTTTGCATCGTTCTCAACTTCTTCTTATGTTGGAGTTGTTGTGAAGAAGAGAGAGGAATTGTCAAGAGACGTCACCGATTCTGGGTCCAATACATTATCGAGGAGTAGCAACGGCTGCAGCATAGCCAGTATCAAATCATACTGCAGGGACTGGCTCCTCATGATCGAGAACTTTACTACAGGAATATTTGTTGGGGTATTCCCTTATGATATTCATTACCTAAATTCACACTGTTTTGAAGTGTACCTCATTGCCACAATCGTACTTGGACGCCATTTTCATTACTTATACTTGCCTCTAATTCATCCAAACATATCACATGCACAAAAGTTATTGCCGAATGATCGCAAACAATTAGAAACAGTTTACGATTGTGTTTCCATATCGTTGTTTCCTCGCTTTTGCGTTGCTACTCATTGCGAACAACACGTAATGATAGAGAATTTTCTATCTCTTGCATCTTGATGCGATCATCAATGATTGCTCAGGGATGAAGGTAAAAGGTGCTTCCATTTATGCAAACTGTTTGCCAACCAAACTATCCAAAGGTGTTTGCAATTGTTTGCAACGGAGGTACGTGCATATGGAACAGTAGCCGAGAAGTTCTGCATTATTTCAAACCTGATTAATCGTTCGCAACGGGGTGCAGGGAAACTGTAATCCGCATTGGTTTCCTGTTCATTTTTTTTTTCAACTTATCATTTTCTAAGGCAGTAAATTCTGTAGAATCCGCTTACAGTTTCTGTTTTTGTTAGTTTCTATTCTTTTCTTTTGCCCCATTCATATGAAATAATTTTCAGTTTTGCTTTCATCCAGAACTCCACTGCTTCACAATATTTACTAGTGCCACTGGCTAGTGAAAGCTCAAAATCTACTAGTCTAGCCAAAACTGAAAATTCACTAGACTGTGGCTACTTGGCTACTGTAACAGTTAGTCTCAAGCCCTGTTCATCTCTTTTCAATCTAAACGCTGATTGTCATCAATATTTCACCAGGCAAAAAGACAACTTACATCTCCATACTCAGAAATGTTTTTTTCTCTTCGGGTACAGGGTCCTCAAATTTGGAACGACATCCTTCTCTTACTTCGTAATTCACTTACTCTTTCTAATTATTACTAAACATAAACTAAGAGATTATTTTCAACCATTATAAATTTTATACTAAGTAAATTAATAACTGACAGTTGAACTCTTGCTTTTCCACATATAGTTTATACTCTTTTCTTTATTACTTTTTGCAGACTATCATTAATTTATTGTTATGTTTATTTTGCTTTATATGCAGTAACAGTTCTTTACATGTCTCCTTTTCTCTGTCAATATTGTTAATTATTAAGTTTTATTCTTATTGTAACTTAGCAGCACATTGTAACTCTCTGACCTACGCCATATAAGCCTCTGGCTAATTGGCATCTTAATATTGTTACACATGTAACTTGTACGTTGTGTACTTATTTATCAATAATAATCAATAAATAAATAAATATAGTTAAATAAAATTTAACATAGTTAACGACTAGGAGCTAGTCTGGTCAGTAGTGTTTTGCAGGCGGTTGTTAGTGTCTTGGCCGTCTGGTAGCGTTGTTCAGCGTTTTGGTGCGTTCTGTAGCGTTTGTTATAGTTACATGGTTCACGACCGGGAGCTAGTCCGGTCAGTAGCGTTTTGCAGGCGTTTGTTAGCGTTGTTATGCGTTTTTGTAGCGTTTGCAGCACTCTTTAGGTTGGGGGAGCCCTGGGGCTGACATGGTTCAGCGGTATTCCTGCGTAGTGCATGCGTTGTCCAATGTGCTTGCAGCGTGTTTGTTGGCGTGGCGTTGTGAGTCGGTTTAGGAGTTTAGTGGTTCTCGGCGTTCTTATTCTCGCTTCGTTGGCTATCTCGGTCGCTGTCCAGGTTGAAATAGAAGTTCTTCGATCTTCGACCGTCTCCATCTCGTCTTCGCCGCCGTGTTGTGGTTTGTCTTACCTTCTCTTGTACCAGTTCCGATAGTCGGCTCGTCGCTCAGATAGCGTGGCGTTTTCTTTGGCGGGCTTAGTGTAGCGGTTCCCAGTTGTGGTCAACAAAAGAAAAACAACAATAGAGAAAACACAAGGATTTCTTCCGTCATCGACCGTGGTTTCCTCGCCCTCTGTCGTGTCTGTTGGTTTGTCTTTACTCGCTCGTCGCTCTTTCGTGCTTCGGACCATCGTGTGCTCCGATACGTTTATTTTGGCGGGCTTAGTGTAGCGGTTCCCAGTTGTGGTCAACAAAGGAATAAATTCTAAGGATTTCGTCAGTCATCGACCAGGGTTTTTTCTTCGGCGGCTGTCGTGTTTATTGGTTTGTCTTTCCTTCACTCGTCGCTCTTTCGTCCCTGGACCGTAGTGTGCTCGCCGATCCGTTATCGTGGCCAAAGGATTTTGTCCTTCATCGCCCGCGGTTTTTTCTCGCTCTCTGTCGTGTTTGTTGGTTCGTTTGTCACTTCTTTTTCGTGGTCGCCTCTAACTCGCTCGTCGCTGGTTGGTGTTCGATCATACATCATGCCGAACCCACCTCGTTCAACCAACAATAGCTTGTCCGCTGGACTTCGTTCGGAGGACATACCTCTCTTGTCCCCTGCGCCGATGGTGGTTTCTACGGCTCCCTCTGGCCCCGTGGCGCCTTTGGCCGTCGATTCGATCGCCGAGGCTGTTGTTCGCGCGCTTGGAAGCACCCTTCCAACTATCATCTCTTCAATTCAAGGGAGCGCCCCCTCGCCATTACCCCCTTCCGTCCTTGGCACTTCTGTTGGCGTCACTCCATCTAGCTCCTCTGGATCGACTGCTGTTTCTTGTGATGTCAATGTCTCGTCTATGGCTTTTGGGGCGTCATCAGGTACGTTTACTTTGCCGGCCTTCATTCCTACCTTTTCTCCTGTGTCGGCCATCACTGACTCAAGCTCGGCCCGCTTCATGGCCCCCATTACCTCTCCATTCGCGAGTCCCAGTGTATCCGGCAGCCTGCCAAGTTTTGGTAACTCTGGATCAGTGCCTACGTCTGAGAAGGCTTTCATTGTTGGTCCTGGTCATGCACCAGTCCCGGCAAAATTGGCCAAGAAGATCATCGAGGGCCAGTTCGTGGAGTTGGCGGATCTACTTACAGTCAATCTCCGAGCTGGGGATCAGGAACCACAGACCTTCCTGGAGGGTAAACTCCTGGTGTCCAACGTTAAACGCAGGCAGGTTGAAATCAGGGATATTCTTACTTGGACTGAGGCCTTCACGATTTTCCAGCTGGTCCTGTGTGCCTCTCACCCCCTGCGTTGGTTAGACTTGACCAGATATAAGCTGCTCATTATTCAAACAGCCCGCCAATATCCAGGTCTGGCTTGGCTTGAATACGATCTGGCCTTCAGAAGGGATGCCGCTGCCTCAGGCCTTACGGATTGGTCCAAAATGAATTTGGATCTGTATAGTTTTCATTTGCGTTTGCCAGCATCGTCCTCAATGCAACCAAGGCCGTCTTCCCTTTGCTGGATTTCGTTCCCGTTCCCGCTCCCCCTCCCCTGGAGGGAGCAGGGGACAGTACTGAGGGGCGAGGTTCGCCCAGTGTTGTGTTTGTACATAGTTTGAATGATGTGATTGCGTTGCCTTGCCAGCCGAATGGATTGCCTCAGTTGGCAAAGTTGTTTTGTCCTGTTCCAGTTTCAGTTCCAGTCTCAGTTCCCGTTTCTGTTCCAGTTAAGCCCAGCGTTCCAGTTGTCTCTTTTACCCCCTTATCTCCGGTGTCTCAGGTCACACCATTACAGTTGGATCAATTTCAAGCCGAATTATGCCACCATCCCAACAAGTCAGCTGTGGCATTTGTGACTTCTGGCATACGGGATGGATTTCGGATAGGCTTTGACCCGTCCTTGGTGTCCCTCAAATCTGCATCTTCAAACATGCGTAGCTCTGCTGAGCACCCATCAGTGATTGACTCCTACTTGCAAGCTGAAGTCTCTTCGGGCAGGGTGGCAGGTCCTTTTCCAGTCCCCTTCCGTCATATTGCAAATAAGTCGTTTCGGGGTGATCCCAAAACTAATCAGCCTGGGAAGTGGCGTCTCATTTAGACTTATCATCCCCAGAGGGGCAAAGCGTCAATGACGGCATCCCTAAGCCCCGTTGTTGAAGTTCAGTATGTTTCAGTGGATGCTTTCATTGATGGCATAATGTCTCTGGGTCGAGGAACGTTAATGGCCAAGTTCGACGTGGCCAGTGCATATCGGAATGTGGCTATCCACGTCGCCCCCCCCCCCCCCCCCCCCCCCCCCCCCCCCCCCCCCCCCCCCCCCCCCCCCCCCCCCCCCCCCCCCCCCCCCCCCCCCCCCCCCCCCCCCCCCCCCCCCCCCCCCCCCCCCCCCCCCCCCCCCCCCCCCCCCCCCCCCCCCCCCCCCCCCCCCCCCCCCCCCCCCCCCCCCCCCCCCTTGGCATGAAGTGGCGTGGGCAATATTTTGTGGACGGTGCTCCCTTTTGGGCTGCGTTCAACACCATTTATTTTTCACCGCCATTGCAGACCTGGTTGAATGGATCCTGGTTCACAATTATGAGGTTACCTTTCTCCGTCATTACTTGGACCCCCATTTCCTCACTTGGGCCCACCGGCGTCCCCTGTGTGCCAACAACCTTCAAACCTGCGTTCGTCTGTGTACAAAACTTTGGCCTTCCCCTTAATCCAGATAAGTTGGAGGGACCCGCGGACTCGTCTTACAATCCTTTGGGATTGAACTTGACTCCGAGAACCTTCAGGCTCGCCTTCCGACTGACAAGAGAGATAGGATTGTTTCACTGTTAGATGAGTGGTCGGCAAAACGTTTTTGTAAACGTCGCGAGCTGGAATCCCTGATTGGCCATCTCCATCACGCCTGCAAGGTCGCCCCACAGGGTAGGACATTCCTTCGCCGGATGATCGACTTGCTTTGTGCCTTTCGCCGTGATGATCACCCCATTAGGCTTAACCAGGAATTTCGGCGGGATTTAACCTGGTGGCGGGAACTGTTCCAAACTTGGGATGGCCTCAGTTTTTTCTGCATGCCCACATGGGCACCTCTCCCAGACTTCAGGTCTCATCGGATGCTGCGGGCTCTTTGGGCTATGGAGCTATTTTTAAATCCCACTGGTTTGCTGGTGCCTGGTCAGCTGCACAAAGTTCCTCATCTATAGCGTACAAGGAGCTCTTCCCAATTGTAGTGGCAGCCTATCTGTGGGGCTGTCAGTGGGTATCGCGGCGGGTCGAGTTCTTTTGTGACAACGAGTCTGTGGTGGCTGTACTTAAGTCTGGCACCTCGCGGGACAAAAACCTAATGGTGTTGCTGCGTTATTTGACTATGCTGGCCATCCATCATTCCTTCTCATTTACAGCTTCATCTGTTCGAGGCAAAGCTAATCCAGTTGCTGATGCACTCTCTCGATTCCAATTTCAGCGATTCAGACGCCTGGAGCCACAGGCCGACCCAACCCCGTCTCCTATTCCTGCTTCCCTTCTGGCAGCGCTTCAGATGCCTTGACTCAGAAGTGTCGGTTCTTACTTACCCAAGGTCTTGCACCTTCCACCCGACGAGTGTACCGATCCGCCCAACGTCGATTTACAGACTTTTGCCGCCAGGATGGTAGTGCAAACCAGGATGGCTCCATCCCCCCAGCCACTGAGGAGACTCTCATGCGCTTTGCTTCCTTCCTGGCCGACAACCTGAACCATTCCTCCATCAAGGTCTATCTATCAGCAGTGCGCTCCCTTCACATTGACCATGGCCTTCCCGACACGCTAGTCAACTGTCTTCGTTTGCAGCGTCTGCTAAGGGGTATTAAGCGAGTTCAAGGTCCAGTGTCACCCAGGCGCCTACCTATCACCGTTGATCATCTGAAGGTCATTCAGTGCTCTTTGGACCTGTCTACTAGAGACCATGTGATGTTGTGGGCTGCGTGCTGCTTGGCATTTTTGGGTTTTTGCGTGCGGGCGAATTCACGGTCAACTCGGCCTTTGATCCTCACACCCATATGACTGTTAGCGACCTGCAAGCGGACTCCTTGGTGAATCCCTCTTGTTTCAAAGTCCGTATCAAGTGTTCCAAGACAGACCCCTTCCGTGCGGGTTGTGATATCTACTTGGGGCGTGGCTCGGGCTCTGTGTGTGCCCCATAACAGCGTTGGGCACGTACTTGTCTCTGCGTGGGTCTGCTCCAGGGCCCCTGTTCTTGTTTAGTGATGGTCGTCCTCTTACCCGGCAGCAGCTATCATCCTTTTTGCAGTCTACCCTACATGGGGCTGGGTACTCCGGCGCCTACTCCGGCCATAGTTTCCGGATTGGGGCGGCGACCACTGCAGCGGCACGTGGTGTTCCGGATCACCTGATCAAAACCTTGGGGCGTTGGTCGAGCGAGGCATACCAGATCTATATCAGAACTCCAGTTAGTTCCATTGTCCGTGTTTCCTCCCAGTTGGTGGCGTAACAGGTAGTGGATTTCTCTGGTTACCAGCGGGGGTGGGTGCCTCAGGTTTGGGCTATCGGGGGCTTAGGCCTAGTTGCCCCGAGCCCCCTTGCTCCGGGTTCTTCTTACCCGGAGATCCCTTCGGCATGGCGCGGGGGGCTCGTGGCTTGGTTGCGGGTTGGGCAGGCCAGTCGGGTGTTCTAGCGCCTTGGGGATGTGACTGCGGTTGCAGCCCCCAGGCTTCCTGGGCACCTACCCTCCACTGGCGACGTGGGCGTTAAATATAGTTAAATAAAATTTAACATAGTTAACGACTAGGAGCTAGTCTGGTCAGTAGTGTTTTGCAGGCGGTTGTTAGTGTCTTGGCCGTCTGGTAGCGTTGTTCAGCGTTTTGGTGCGTTCTGTAGCGTTTGTTATAGTTACATGGTTCACGACCGGGAGCTAGTCCGGTCAGTAGCGTTTTGCAGGCGTTTGTTAGCGTTGTTATGCGTTTTTGTAGCGTTTGCAGCACTCTTTAGGTTGGGGGAGCCCTGGGGCTGACATGGTTCAGCGGTATTCCTGCGTAGTGCATGCGTTGTCCAATGTGCTTGCAGCGTGTTTGTTGGCGTGGCGTTGTGAGTCGGTTTAGGAGTTTAGTGGTTCTCGGCGTTCCCTCCCTCTCCCCCCCTTTCTTTTTTTTTTTTTTTTTTTTTGTGCTCTTTTTTTTGTGTGTGTTATTATTATTATTATTATTATTATTATTATTCCACTGAGCTATCTGGCTCAAGTGTGACGGGTGCCTTAGGGGGGCCTGGCGCGGGGGGCTCGTGGCTTGGTTGCGGGTTGGGCAGGCCAGTCGGGTGTTCTAGCGCCTTGGGGATGTGACTGCGGTTGCAGCCCCCAGGCTTCCTGGGCACCTACCCTCCACTGGCGACGTGGGCGTTAAACAAAAAAAAACATGTACAACACTACTCAAAGACATTTCATTTAAATCACAAGACTTTTCAGCATACTGAGCATGTTCTACACTGTACCACTGAGGTACAATGCATAAGAGACTAGTTGGAGCTACAACAGGTCATTTAACTAGTTTCTGGTGATACTGTTGTGCCTTGTAAGTTATCTTTTCAAAAACAGCCAATGTTTGGGAAACAAAAACAAAGTATTTACTGTACCTTGCTTTGTCCATCTTCCCAAGCTTTACAAAACAGTGTCCCATTCCTAACCTAACAGATGCTGCAAAGAGATATAAAGTACTATATTAGAAGTGGAGTACTTCAACTAAAAGGGCTCACTGAAAAACAACAAATTAACGTTACCTGGGCAATTTGGATTTGTCCTCAATGCTTTCTTGTAGTAAGCCAAAGATCCTTTGTAGTCTCTCTTATTGAATGAGATACATGCTTTACCTGGAGGAAAAATTATGTTACTATAATAATAAATTATGATTATGATTGTGATTATGATGATGATGATGATGATGATTATTATTATTGTTATTGTTATCATATAATAATAATAATAAGAAGAAGAATAATAATGACGATAATAATAATAATAATAATAATAATAATAGTAAGAAGCTTTATTAAACTTAAACTTAATAATAATAATAATAATTATTATTATTATAATTAGTATATACTCACTCAGTGATCTTGGTGTTTCAAGCAATCTGATTGGTTCGCTATCTCGGAGTAATTGAGCATTATTCACTCCCTACGGATTGAATAATGAGTGATCCAAATGAAACAAATGGCCGGCGTAAACTCGCTAGCATTTATGAATCAGAAATATTGAGAATACAAGATGATGCTGTGCTACAAAAATAATTAATACAAAGAGGGCCACAAAATTTGGCCTGAAAGTTCTCAAAGGTAAGGGAAAAGTTCATACTTTTGCAAACCAGTGTTTGACTTCGTTTTTCCAGATTATTATTGTTGACAATTAAACAATCTTCACGCCAACAATTTGTTTCACTCGGAGTAATTCTATCTTGTAGGGCTGGTCGCCCAGAAAAACTAGTTTGTTACTGAAATCGAGGAATTAAAAAGTGTTTAAGAAAGTTCCACGTGACTGCAAGGGAACAAGATGGGTCATTTTACAACAAAACAACGCTCACATCAATTAGAGCCGCCATTTCATGTGGAACCTTTACCAACTGCACTTTCAATTTCCATTTCAAATAAACCTCTAAAACTTTGATCGAACTGTGAAAATATTTTAACAAGCAGACTTTCGATTTAGATTGCTGATTTAAACAGTGTTAAATGACCATTTTGCTGTTTGTGACGAGGATTTTAACAAAGGTGATTTAGATTTGCCATGTCTGAATTTTCTGTAAACACTTTCGCGCATGCTTTTTGCCACTTGCACGTTTTCCATGCATGAATTGAAATGTCAATTAAATTGACTTTGGATGGTTTTCTTCTGCAATTGTTGTTGAGATCACTTCGTGAGTATAATTATACTAAAACAATTA
This sequence comes from Montipora sp. Colony 1 RG-2022, assembly GCA_023091755.1. Lineage (NCBI taxonomy): Eukaryota > Metazoa > Cnidaria > Anthozoa > Scleractinia > Acroporidae > Montipora > Montipora sp. Colony 1 RG-2022. The sequence goes on from JALIRR010004973.1 coordinate 27,665, forward strand.
TTCTTTTCAATCTCGGTGAATAGTGGCAGAATATTTACCTCGCCACTTTGCTTACCTCAATTTCAAAGAATAATTGTTAATTATTATTATTATTATTATTATTATTATTATTATTGTTATTATTATTACTAACGTTTCAGAATTATCAGGGTTAACTAGTACTAGTAACTCATGCAACCGACTACTTCAAAACTGGTCAAGTTCTTCACTCACCTAGCAAAGCTGGGATGTTGTTACCAGACTATTGACAGGAAAAAATCAAAGAAACCATTACAAGACGTCTTAATAAAAATTTAACAGACCGCAATCAATGTGTATCATAGGGGAAGAAAAATGTAAAGCTGCTGTAAAAGTTAATCATTGAAACTTTAATTACCGGTATGTACAACGGCACTGCAAAAGAAAATTCAGCAGGCATTGCACTGGGTCACATACAGTACCGCCTGGAAGTATTGACCCCTAGGGACGAGGCAATACCTCGTCTATGCCGCAGGTAGTGGACGCGCGGCACCGAGGTATGCAAATTTTTTTCCCTCGGTAAAACTGAGGTGCACTTTGCCACGGGAAATTTGCCGCGGGAGAAAAGACGAGGCTTGCCGCGGGAAAGAACAATGATCTGTTGCTCTTGTATAATAAGCGGAAGACTGTCAAATTTTATATCTCATGGTGTGAAGAATCGATTCTTAATGCAAGATATTGTAATCAAAATGAGAAAGTGTGCCATTTACGTAAGGACTCAAATTTTATAATCTTTACATAATGTAAAACTGAACACTTCTTTAAAAATACAGTGTAAGCGACAGCTTGATTATCCAGCCAACGCAACACTCGTTGTTCTCCAGGTTGTAATACTGTATGTGTGCGTGAGAAATTATTTGCTTGGTTTTGAAAAAGGTTCAATTGTATCTCTTTTCGTCTAAGCCTGACTTTATTTTATTTGGAGACCTGAAATTCAAACTTGTGCGATTGTCTTCGTTTTATCATCGCCATTTTGGTTAAAAGCAGGTCTTCCTTCCACATACATTGTATTATTGTTAAACTTGTCAAATTTCAATTTTAATCGCAACATTCTTCCGAGGCATTGGAGCCTTTGTCGGTACTATTTTGAGACCAAACGTACCGACGAATAATTTAAGAATGGTTTCTTTTTTCATCGCTTTTCATCAGCAATAAATTGTTATATCATAGCAATTGCAGCAAAATACATTTTCGCGTTGTTTTATCAGTCGTGCAATAGTCTACTTGAATTCCATAAATATTTTTTAATTGCAGCATGTTGATTACGCATGGAAAACAAATTTAAGAATAGTTAGTGGAGAAAAGAAGTCTCTTACTTATCTGAACGCTCATCGTTTGCATACGAATTTTAACAAATGCAAAACCAGCAAGCGAAACAAACTTTAGAATGTTCGAACCATCTTTGCTCCAGTGCTCACGTTGCGCTTTCACGTGCAACACTTTTCGCAGCGGGCGTCCACTCGTGATAAATTTGCATAACCACGCCGATATGCACCAATGATTACCCAGAGCACGAAAACCACCTTTTCAGTTTAGATCAAATAATTTTCGACTATTTCAGGGGTTTGATATCCTGGGTTCTTTCCTTGGAGTGTTTTTGTTTTTTGTGATTTGTTACACTAAACAACCTTAGAAAGTAATACTGCAGTAGGAAACCACAAGAAGTCGTAACTTGGTCACGCAAGGTTTTCGAGCCGTTCACCCTGAACATGTAAGCTTTCAGTTTGTAAATATTGTCAAAACCCTCTCCTGTTTGCAGGATATCGTAATAATAAATGAAGAAATGTATGTTCCGTGCGCTGAGCTGCAAAAGACAAGCGGACATATTCTCCCATAAACTTAAATGTATAAAATGACGGCGAAGTCCACGCAAGTGGGACAAGCGTCGAACCTTCGAATGAATAGTCCACCATAAGTCTTCGAAATAATCACTGCAATCAAAATACAAATGCATGTCGCAAAGAAGGTTTCAAATGTGGTCGGAATCTAGCTACAGTACGGATATTCTTTTCGCATGTAAAAGGAAAAGGAAACTAAGGTGCATGATTAGCGGCTATAACCCTCTTTGTTGTTCGCAATTTTCAGCCGAAACTTGTTCAGTTTCTGTTGTTCGGTGGGATCTCAACATTACAATCTACAATAGCTTATCGAAACACAAAGTCAACGGAAACCCAACTCTACTGCGGAATTTTAATTACCGAGGGTTTACCTCGGTTGACTTTCCCGCGGCAACTTTGGAGCCTAGCCGTAAATTTCCCTCGGCAGAAAAGCGGCCTACCGCGGGAATACCGAGGGAAAGTTGCGACAGGGTGACGCGGCAATGACGCGGTAAAGGGGTCAATACTTCCAGGCGGTACTGTAAAAGGTTAAAACTTGTTCGGGAACGTTGAAACTCAGGTCTCAAAATGTTGTTGCCAGATTCCTGCAAACAAGTCGATGCTAGTTCCATGGCCTTAACACCTAAATCAACAACCTTTGTTTGAATTCATTTCTCACTTCATTGCTGACATAAATGGCATATACACCTTGGGAAATGCTGCCTTTCATTGGCCGTGTTCGGTTCGAGCGTGGAGTGAAAGGATTCCAGAAAGAAGCGATTTTGTTTGTTTTTAACTCCCCATTCTAAAATCTAGCAATAGCTTGCGTGAATGTCAGGTCCTGTGGTTTCAGCACAAATGTTTAATTAACGATTCAGTATTGGTGTTTGTCCCGGGTTTGTGCTCGGCTCCACAGGATTTCCATGACCTCTTACTTTGCCCGATGTGCAAAAAGGAGCAGGATTTACAAGCGACTTTATAAACAATTTCTGTGACTTGAATTGTTTCTGGACAGTCTTTGGGCTTCTTAAACACGTCGCCAAGTGTTTTAACTGGCTTTAACGCAATCTTAATGTTTTCCGCTTTAAGAATCCTCCGCACTCGTTCCAAAACATATCGTCAATCTCACCTAAGACATTGTTAAGAGAAAACTCGCAGAGTCAGATGAGTGGAGGGCGCATACTAAACTGAGCAGCAGACAGATCTTGGGCTTATTGTACTTTTGTTTGCGTTAACCAACAGTTTTTTCAAATTGGAAGGTACACAATATCACCAAAAATTTGGTTGCGCAGTAGATTCGCCCGTCAGTGTAGTCATTGCTGAGAATGAGGCCCTTGCAACCCTGCATGTCAAACCCAATTGGTGGAAAAGGTATGTGGATGATGTCAATACATGTTTAAAGAGAGATGATGTTGACATTTTCTACAATCACCTAAATTCTATTGACAAGCACATACAATTCACAGTGGAGAGACCATCAACTTCAGGGTGGAATAAGACTATCACATTTTTAGACATAAATAAGACTGTTCTCCCAGACTGCAGCGTTAAAGTTGGTGTAAACCGAAAGAAAAGGCACAGTAACAAATACAGTGCAGACCAGAAATACAGTAAGCATCCCAAAACATGCATGTGAAACGAGCACAAGAAAATTGCACACACGTGTCTGCGTTTATAACACGCGCATCGAAAACGCACCTTCATCAAAGATAATTAGTATGTATGAATTGGCCCATTGTCTTTTCATTGTTTACGTTTTATTGTTAGTTTCAGCGCAACACAATAGCTGTGTCAACCATGAAGTGTTTGACAAAATTGCAACGTGTGTTTCCAAGTGAAATACACTCGCTTCCGCTTCATCTTTAATTTCCAAACATTTGAAAACTACTTTCGCTTCTCACTGCATCAAAAAATAGCATAATGAGGGGAATAAATATTTCCCTGTGATTAAAACGTAAAACTGGGCCATTTTCCATTCAAAAGACATCACTTTTGCCAACAAAATCAGCGATTAGTCGATTGACAACAATATGAAACTGACAATATGAAATCACGAAGCAAAACTTGAACAAATGGCACCATGAAATGCGTCAATATCATTTTCACCTGGAAAAAGAAATAAGGAATACACTCATTCGCAAACAAAACGCCATTTACGCCATCTGTAATAATTTGTCGAATATATCAAAATGATCGTTTTCATGCGTGCAAGAAATTTGCAAAGGTGCCTGGAACCGTATGTTTACTTTCGGTAATCGGAGCCTCATGACAACCTCTGTCGCACCATTCTCAGTATTTGAAGTGCGCAAAATACTTGAGCTGTTAAAAAACTCTTCGGTAGCATTGCTTTCTTTTTTTTTTTACCCCGAAATAATTAAGCTCGACAAATCTTCAGCAAAGCACTTTGATATTACAAACTTTTATTGCAAAGAATTTGCGGAAAGGTCAGAAGCTAAGTCTACATAATTATTTTCTCCGTTGACGGGCATCTTGGTATGTCAACAATCCAAATTCCAGTTTCGGCAACGAAAAGGTCAAAATAACGATCAGGGGTCAGCTACGGGATGACAAAAGAGTTTCATTGTGTTTCATTCCTACCAGTCCCAAGTACAGCACAAGGAAACAATGTACAGGAACACTTTGCCAGGATTCCATACGTTAAAGGCGTTTTGGAATGAGTG
>JALIRR010004974.1:5000-10000 GCA_023091755.1 Montipora sp. Colony 1 RG-2022
TGAGTATTCAAAGTGGGGCAGTATAGATGCCATGTTAAGTTTGAGTATTGTCTCTTGAGGAATAAGTTTACGAATGCGACGCAGGATCGACACCTTTGTATGTACTTTACGGCACATTTCCTTGATATGTACTTGAAAGGAGAGAGAGTTGTCCATAGTTACTCCAAGAAGTTTGAGTTGGCTAATGTTATCTAGTTCATTCCTGTCGATTGTGAAGGGTACTGGTAGAGTTGTTCTGTTAAAGGTGTGTTTTAAGGTGTGTTTTAGAGAATAGTTACAGCACTCAATACAAGTGCTCATTGGCATCATTGCTACACATGAGTTAAAATTTATCTGCGTAGGTGTATACTAGCAAGTCACTTCTATATATACAAAAATTTGGTTTTATCAACGGAGTTGATAATGTAAATTGGCCACCGTACAGAGATTCTAAAAGCTGACGTTTCGAGCGTTAGCCCTTCGTCAGAGCGAAGTAAGTTGGTTGCTTGATTTTGCTATTCTCTACATCGTAAAGTTCAGCTACAATCGTATTGGGTTTACCTTTACCTTCAAAAATTTCTTCACCTTAATTTTTTTTAGTGGTACGATGAGATCACAAAAGCACCTCTTTCGTTTTTTCAGATTTTAGTGTGTTTGCTAAACACCTGTCTAGCAAAATTTTGAGCTTTGATTTTTATCTAAAGGCTGTTTGCTTTGAGTGTAAGTTTTGGATTTCACGGTCCATTACTCACGTTCAAAACTGCCGACTGGACCTCAGAGGGTTGGATGTAGGAAAAAGTGACGTCATTCACTCAATTCTTGGGTTTTACTCACGTGATCAACAGCCATGGTTTTCAACGAAAACAAAAGAAGACGTTAGCATAATAATAGCTTTCAATTCCCGGAGGATTGGATCGGGACACCAACATGGCCGCCATTTCATAGTTTGGGGACACCAACATGGCGGTCGTGACGTCATGTGAAATCCAAGAATAGCTTAAAATTTCAGCGTGTAAACACAGTTTATTATGTATGCAAAACACGAGTATAAAAAAACTCCCTTGTTGCATATTAATTCATTCGAGTACAAACACATTGCATTCTTAAACTAGTAAGTCTGACGTCATTTTCTCCTCCATCCAGCTCTCTCAAGATTTTAAAGTTACTCAATGATGGCGGAAAATTCCAGTTAAAATAAACAAGTGTCCTTTTGAAATTAAGACTTAAAATTTGGGTCACTCAACGTTTAGTCAACACAGGTTTAAAATTTAAAGAAAAAAAGATTTGATTATTGGATCATAGCTAGTACCACTTTAACAAACCTTAGTCGGCTGTCTAACGGTCCAACATACTGATCAATAAGGCATTCCAAGAAGGTTCCCAATATCATTAGAGTCAGTACGGGCACGAGGAAGTGATTAAACGCAACGTGACAATTCCTCAGTGGAGTAACAAGTGTTTCCAACTTCAGAAATAAGTAAATCAGGAAAGCGGTGGTAAAGCCCCTGATACTATACTTTGGTGCAACCCATGCAAAGTACGAAGGGTCATCTATATCTGTTCTTTCATGCGCGGTAACTGCCCAGTAGCCAGCGATGGTTGCTTTCAATAACCAACAAATAAATCCTACAGCACCCAAACAGGAAACCTGCCAAAAGATATAAAAGTGTCCTCTCATGTTACGGGTTAAGCAGTTGGTATGGATAAAAAGTTCAGGTGTATGTTCATTGCGTTCAGCACCACCAAGACCGAGAGGGAGGGAGTCGCCCAGTCTAGCCCTTGAGATTGCTTGATTTCAGTTTATTAATTTATTTTTAGATGTCACGAAAATGGTAGTCTGTTTCCAAGTACGGAAGCAAAGTCAGAAGAATGCAAAAGGGCGTCCCGAGTGGAATTACGGTTTGTTGACTATGCAAACGGTCAAGCTATTTACAAAACTTGTAAATAGTAACAGTTGTTGTTGTTGTTCTGTTCTGGGGAGTGGCCAATTAAGTATGCATTGCATTGTATTCTGTTATCCAACTGTGTGAGTTATTGTACAGAAAACGCACGAAACGAGTACAAATATTCCACGATATTGTAAAGTTAGTCATTGTACACTTGGTTATTGTACAGCAGAGAACCGGTTTGACTGCTAGTATAGATGCTGACGTTGCCCCGCGATCAGTCACAAGGTTCCTTTTTTGTACTTTAACTCTCAATAGCGGGCGCCGGCTCGTCAAAATACAGCGCAATTCGTAAAAATACTCAACAATACTACACACCAAAAAAATCTAATAATATGTATTGTATTGTGTTGTGTTGTGTTGTGTTGTGTTGTGTTGTGTTGTATTGTGTTGTATTGTGTTGTATTGTGTTGTATTGTATTGTGTTGTAAATCTATTGTACGGGAACAGACTTTCGATTTCTAAATAACTTTTGTGAAACTCAAAAATCTCGGCCAACGCCCCCACACTCCCTCTCTGTCCCTTATTTACTCTTAGCCACACTCACCTCTCTCATTTAATACTGGGCCATTCCCCCATCCCCCCCCCCCCCCCCGTTAGGGGGCAGCCCACTTAGAAATCCGGTCGATCCTGTGGTCCCTTGGGATGTGTAACTTACATAGTGTGAATTTCAATAGCCCACTTTCGATATATAAAAATTCATTCCCAACCCTAACCCTAATCCGAATGCTCTTGGGATAAAAACTGACCTGACCATTCAGCCGCACTGCCGTCTCCCATGATTCTTATTAACAAGGATAGAGAGCAAAAGAGAGAGCCTACAATCTTGGACAAAAAGGGTTAAGAATATTAAAAACAGGGGTTATTTTGCACACTACGTCCTCAATATCGCACATTAGCGATCCCCTCCACCCTACAACCACTGTTGATAAGCCCAGGTTCGACATGCTTTGTTTCGTCTAGCAACATTGATCAGGAACGGGGGGGGGGGGGGCAGACCGTTTGAAAAAAGAAGCCGAAAAAGTAGGTCGTGTTCTCTGTCTGCGAAATTGGATCGAAATCCGCCCATCAAAAGCTTGGGGCAACTCTTTTATTCGAGCCGCCATACTACGGCGTCCCAGTTGGGCCAGGTTCTTTGACCAAGGAGGCCTCTTGAGCATTAACTGGGCTACCCGTTAAAAACATGTTAAAGAAAGGGGGTTACACCTCTCGTGTTTGTGCATGATTGAGGACCAGAATTTGGGAATCCTGCGAATTGGCTTTGATGAAAAAGAAACCGTTTGAGGTTAAAGTGGTCGAACGCTGTTTCCACTGAATTTGTATGAGTTTCATTAGGAAAATAACACAAACAGCGGTGATAAACATTGTATTCCAACGCATTTTTATAAAACTTGACGTTTCGTATGCTAGTCAACACACATTTTCAAAAGTGACCGTTACAATTTTTAAAAACTATATATATATATATATATATATATATATATATATATATCGTAAACAATAGGGGTCTGGAACCTAGACTGAGAAAAATGATCTGCAGCAGTACGTGTCTAGACATAATGAAAAGTAATAGCTAAAACAGCAATAACTTCTCACTACTAATATTTACATTAAGGGAAGGCTTTAGCTCTTGAATCAACGAAGTCTCTTTAACTTTACAGTGAAAGTCAGTTTTTCCGGACGCTAAAATGTCAAAGTGATCCCATTTAATGTCGTGGCCAGTGGTTTTCACATGATCAGCAATGGCTGATGATCATTTTTCAGATCATTTTTCTCAGTCTAGGTTCCAGACCCCTATTGTTTACGATATATATATATATAGTTTTTAAAAATTGTAACGGTCACTTTTGAAAATGTGTGTTGACTAGCATACGAAAGGTCAAGTTTTATAAAAATGCGTTGGAATACAATGTTTATCACCGCTGTTTGTGTTATTTTCCTAATGAAGCTACGATGGCCTAAGAACAAAAGTTTGTATGAGTTTATTCCCCAGAGCCTCGAGGTGATGCCTTTTGTTTAGGCTTGATTTGCGTTAATTGTTAATTTCAGTTTGCAGTGTCCTCAACTAGTGCTCCAGTGCTAGAAAGACTAGACACTCAAATAAAGTTCCCTTCCCATCCTTTCCTTTCGGACTTTTGGTGAGGGAACTATCGGATCGTAAGATTTCCGAAGAAGTCTCCAGTGCTTTGAACTTAATTGAATTCCGCTTTTTACCACAATTGCTTGGAATCTCCCAGTCTGAGTGTAAGCTCACTCGGCTACGCCTCCTGAGTCCACAACATTTTGACCAATGTGATGACGAATATCGTTGTCGATAAGAGTACAGACAACGCTGAACCACTTTCGATTTATTACATTTCGGCGGAAGTACTGCTATTCAAGATGAAAACGAGCACAGCTAATTGAACGGTGAAGTAATAATCTTAACCCAATATTACAAAAGGCGCTTCCTGTTACAATAGATAGTTTGCAACCAATCTCTAGGGACACAGATGACAATGATGTAATGTACGACGAACAAATGGAGCTAATGTTTTCTTCCACCAACTATGACGTAACGTGAAAACCACTTCTACGAATACAGTGTCTAATGTGCTACCCTGGGTACGAGAGGTTTTTTTCTCGCGCACGGTGGCCGAAGGCCGACGGTTACGTTTTTTGTAAGGTTTTAAGGGTTTTTGTTTAATTTGCCAATGAGGTCTTCGACCCTTGCTTTTTGTGCACTTTCTCGATTTGCCGGAATGAATAAATGAGATCGAGTGGAAAACTGTAACTGAAATGGCATTAGCGGTGTGATTACAGTAAAAAACCCGCGTGTAAGAACCTAGATTTTCCTCAAACTTAGCCCAATTAGGTTCTTATAGAAGTGGTATTTAACGGGATTTTAGACTACTTAGGTTCTTAAATAGGTTCTTCATTTGATAGGAGCACTAGCGATCAGCACAGATAACTACTACAGGGCATATATGATATGACATATATTCCTGTATTAAATAATTATCTAGAATACAGTGTAGATAACCATACAGTAAATTTATATATCCAAAGTACTAGCATGCATGTCTTTCATGCTGC
>JALIRR010004974.1:12500-15000 GCA_023091755.1 Montipora sp. Colony 1 RG-2022
CCATGGAAGGTTGTTGTTTTTGCAAGGTATGCTGCTGGTTGTCCACTCCTTCTGCTTTTGAAAAGAACAGTACAGCGCCAAAAACCGCAAACACTATTCCGATTAGAATGCAGGCAGTTAAACGGAAGTAGATTTTGAGTTCAAGCTTGTGTGAATTGGTGAACATGTGCACGAGGTCCATCATAGCGCCGATGAGAAACACTATCAGCATTGCCTGGGAAGAGCAAATCTTTACGCAAGTCTGAGAACATACGCTAACAGCTCCCAATACGAATAGCACTACGTAAAACAACAGCGAGTACGAGGCTACAATCCACTGAGAGGCACTCATGGTTTGGTTGAGATCTCGTTGACTGGCTGGATGACATGGAGAGTTCTCAACCAAGTGTATGTGCTCGCTAGCCCAATACATTTCCATGTTAACAGCCTTACACGACTTCAACTCAGAGGAATGAGTGGTTCTTTGCTTATGCGGCACTCGACATATAGAAATCTAAAGGCTTTTGGGAAAGGCGGAAATGACGTCAAGCCATAATTAGTGTCACTGAGAATAGAAGTTTTACCGAAATGAGTTGATGAAGAGGTAGAACTTCAAATTTTGGTTTTTATGATATCAAATGTCGAGCGAGGTTGAAGTTGTGACTAGTACGATGCTATAATTTCCGAGTCAGCTAACCCAGTTTTTCAGGTCAAGGAAAATTCCTTAATTAAACTTTTTTAGGATCCCTCAAACCGTTTATGAAAACAAAAAAACGAAACCGAAACAGCCTGAGTGAAGATATTATATTAGCTGTTAATCTATTATCGTTCATTTTTCTGGGAAAGATTTCACTTCCACTGGGGAGTGTGACTATATAACAATACACTTACGTATTCCGGTGCATTTCGAGGTCAACATTGTTTATGATTCCGCTTGTCACGAACAGAAGGAAGACAAGGAAGGAAATGTTTAAATTCATTTCCGACAAAGTTCACAGCAAAATCACCGTGAGAACGGCAGCCCGGTCGATGTTAGCTGTTGAAATGTTGAGCCTTGACAACAACTATTCAGAATACACCAGCCAGAATGCCAAAACTTTCCAGTCAGCAGTCGGCTCTGTGGTCCGGCCTACCGAGCACGACATCAATACTACAATAGTAGCATCCCAAGTAATCTTTGCTTGTGGCACAGGAGCTTTCTACCTGGTCACCCTTACCCTTAGCATCTGTGGAGTTTGGATCAGAGGTTTTGCAACACTGTGCTCTTCACGAGGAACTTTTTTTGTGTTCTTTATTGGGGCTCTGGTCGCTTCTATCAATGTCTTCACGTATTCAGACAACATGCTCGTCAAGGTCTATTTCCGTCCTTCGGTCGTATCCATTATTGGAATTGTTTTCACTATGTTCGGTGCTATGCTGTTTTTTCAACTAAGAGGACATGGCTCGAATGAACCAACTTTGGGTAGACAACAACCTTGCATGGGAGTTGTGGTTGGTTGCGTAACATTCCCTTTATTCGTCTTAGAACTTGTTCTTCTTGCACTTGCGTTCAATAATAAAGCTAAAGCTATTAACGATTCGGTTTCTAACGGAGAGGTACACATTCAGTGGATTCTTATGGTTGTGGACAAAATCCTCTTTCTCGTTCAGAAACCAATTCAACTGGCTATATATCTGTATTTACGGCACACGATTCCCTGTTCGTTGTATAGAGAGAATGCCCAGTTTTACCTTAGAATAATTTCGTTCTTTAACTTGATCGAATGGGTTGACTCTCAGGTCAATGTCGACGATGATTTGCAATTGAGTAGAGTTCAAGATAACTCCGGTTGGTCTGATGTTATGTTAGTTACTTATAAGGCTTTGATCATAGATTATCGTTTACTGTGTTTCTTATTATTCCTCGAGCATTCACTTGAACTTCAAACTGGCGATTATGGCAACGTTGCCGGCGAGGGCGTAGATTTGAATGACGGTGCAACTAACGATAATATGACGGACTGGGATGGGATCAAAATGTGTTCTGGATTTTTTGCTGGCGCTGCTTGTCTCATTGCCCCAGTATTTTGTGGTCTTTATTATATACACGATGTACAGATCGGAGCTTCAGTACAGATATCTGCAATTATTGTCGACGCAGCAATCATCCTTCTCGGTATTTGTTTGCTTCACAAGAACAGTTTGGAGGCAGAAGACACAAGGGAACCCTCTGCAGTCAAAGTCATGGTAAATGTCTTTCTAATCAGATATTTAAGAGGCTGTGTCGCAGTAGTGCAGTTCATTTTTTGTAGTATTACCAATTCCTTCCTTCTTCTTGCTATGCAACTTACCAATAATCCAGAAATTACTTTTAAGAGTCACGTAACACGTCACGTTTAAACGTGCTTTCCCCCGGCATTTTTTCCGAGAAAAAAAAAGGGTATGAAAGGTCCACTGCTCAAATAAGCCACGGATTATGTCATCTGCTAACTTTCTATTCCGCAGAAACGTTGCCTCTTTTAATTTTAAACCGCAGTATCGA
>JALIRR010004974.1:25000-27500 GCA_023091755.1 Montipora sp. Colony 1 RG-2022
CGCCCACGTTAAGGGAAGAACCATATCCAGCAGAGTGAAAGAGGTGTTTTAGAAAACAGACAGAGGATAGTCTAACTACAAAGTGGCCATCATTTTTTTCACTCTTATCGCATTGAACGTGAATAAAGAAGGGGGTCTTTTAAACAAAAGAGATTGCGCGATGCTTGGAGCCTATGAGCTGCGATGCTCTGCATTTTTCTCAAGGACGTCTTGTTTCTGAGCGCCGTGAAATATAACCAATCACAGCTCACTGTAGATGTCACATGATTACGTTCTACAATTTCTCACTCTTGTTTGTTTCTGAGCAATAAGCTAATTTAGTAGGACTTTTCTTGCCTTTCTTCAGGCTTTTTTACCTTTGGACATGGATAGGCTTTAACAGGGAGTAAATGAATGGTTTTTTAGGCCCATGCTTGTCTCTGGAAGTCGCCATGTTGGTCGAAGACGACACCAGTGCCTTATAGTTTTCGTTGCATGGCTTGTAACGTATGGTGTCTTTGCTCTCGACTGTTCAAGGAATTCTACCGTTGCGTCTCTCAAAAAAGAGTCAGTCTTTGACTACAAGACTTCTGTAGTTGAAAATGGTAAGCATAGTTGTGCCTTACCGTTTATAATTGTTTAATTATCATTCATCGTTTCATAAGCGCCCACAGATCTATATATAATGTGCCAGCCTCGTGTAGACCTTTTCGAAGCTTTCGAACTGTACATGTAAGCTTAACATACATGCAAAGCGATAATTTTTGGCTTTATTTCAAAATTTTATTTTGATAGGCTTAATTTGGGGCCAAGATATAACCAAAACTTTTATAACAATTTAGTCTAAAGAATCCGTGCATTCGTTCATTCTCTTGCCAGTATTTTCCCGTTAGACTGGACATGGAGCATTTTGCTAGGAACACCTCGGCATTTCTTCACATTTGAATTGACCAATACGATCTTTACAAGTGTAGGTGATAAGTTTAATTAAAAATAGTCCGCTTCTACATGAAGTAGAATTGATTATTAGGTTGATTATTATCTTGTAGCCATTATATATTAAGATGAGGGCTGGAGAAACTGAGATTTGTTTTTCTTCTTCAAAGAAAATTTCGAACTTTAAGCAATTTTTTCAATGGTGCTTTTAAAGCAGGAGAGGTGTAGATGATGTATGTAGGTGGGAGAGTGTCGTGACCCAAACGGTAAATACCACTACTACTCACTGGATGAGCTTGAGGATTGCTGATTCGTTTAAGTAGATCTCTTCAAGCCTTCAATAGGCCTTTTTGCAACAGTAATTATTAGTTTTATGACTCATAATTGGTGAACATGAAGCTTTTGCTTTATAAATTCCAGAAAATTTATGGAAAGGCCGTGTTTGAGTATAATATTTTATGATCATTAAACACTCGAGAATTCCATACTTTTGTTTATGAATGAAAAGCTTTTGTCCTCCAGTGGAATTTTCCATAATTGAGTACTAAAAACAGAGCTAAGATTCCTACTCTTATGAAGGGTCAAATGAGTGAGAATAAATGTGCAAGGGTGGAAATTTTCAGACTGTCAATCTGCAAAGAAAAAATTTAAAAGCGGTTTGAAAACTTGGGAAAATATAAGGATTTGTATGAAAATCATTGAAGTGCGACTGGCGGGTAAAGCGTCCTTTTCCCATACAAATCCTTATAATCTCTTTCAACTTTAAAAACACTAGTTTAAATGATATACTTAAAAAAATTACATGTACTCAGCAGAATCGTGTTTGTGAAAAAGAGATCACGTGACCAATTAATTGTTGCAAAAGGCCTATTTAATGCAGTCCTTAATATTCAGTATGGAATTTAGGACTTAAAGGAGAACTAAAGGCCAAAATCAGCAATTTTTCCAACATTGTTTTTGGAAAGCCTAATATGTAACGTAACTAAGTGAAGTGTGTGTGGCTATTTCTTCTCGTTATCTGTTTTTTGCGAGAAAATTAAGTTTGAAGTTGGGCTTTTCGTGCTCTTTCTGCCTTCTTAGTGCGGGCTCAAAAACTAAATTGGCACCCTGCTGTGACGTATGATATGGGGAACAGCGATTTCATAATCAAAAGAAACAAGTGCTGCGGTGGATATTCAAGGCAAGCATCAGTCGAAAACACTGCTTCTATAGGTGGTGCTCTCGCATGCCTTCCCCATCATATGTCATAAGCTGCAAAAATGACCACTGACTCCTGCATTCTGAGGCACAATGCTGATGGCCCAAAATTGGAATTATAAGAACATTTTTTGGGGGTGGAAAAACGACGGATATGCCAAAAAAAAAAGGTGAAAACATTAGTGTGCATAGTCTAAAGTGTAAATAAAAAGTGCTTATTTTTTTGCCTTCAGCTCCCCTATAAATGGTAAATAAATAAATTATAAAGTACTGATTCCCAGTGGATTGTTCAAAATCCCTTTTGGGTCACTTACTCTCAGGGTCTAAAGAACAACTGAGGAGAAAGTGCTGCTTCTTTAATTCCATCTGCAAACAGTTAGACTCTTTC
>JALIRR010004975.1:0-10000 GCA_023091755.1 Montipora sp. Colony 1 RG-2022
CATTTTGAACTAACGTTACAACAGAGTCCTTCTTTTCTTCTGGTACCCTGTCAATTAATGCTTGATGAACAGCCTGAAAATCACAAAAGAAACCTCCAACAGTAGGAACCTTCCAAGTATTAGTTTCAAATTGGGTCAAAGGCAGTTACGGTAACACATGCAAAACAATGATTACACAAAGACAGTTAAGAATAACTTATCATTTATTCGATTCAAGTCCAAATGACTGTCAATGAAATAAAAAAAGGAACACCTTACCTTTTGATACTGCCCGTATTTAATAGGATCTCGTTCAAATATTTCATATGTTTGAGACTCAAGATTGTCCATCAGAGGCTAAAAATAAAACAGAAAACACATTAGATTGTGTGGTTGGCTTATAGAACGAGGAATATTCATAATTATTAGCGTTTTCTACTTGGTGTAATTTAAGCGAACTTGTTTTTCACCGATAAAACCATTAGAATGACATAATTTTTTATCGGTACCAATCCTACCATTCGTACCAATGGACCATCGGTTTGACGAGACGAATCGTATCCGTTTGGGTATATTGGACATGTATGTTAGATGACATATAAAATTTACATTTCATACTGAAGTTACAGGCCATTGATGTGATCATCTTTTTAGTTTCCTTTTCAAGGTGAGACTTGATAGTTATACATTCGTTTTGGATATGGGGTTAGAGGGAATGACCACAAGTTTGTTAATAGATGTTCATGTTTTGCTGCAAGAGTCTATTTAGATACATGTAAGAAGACTATAAAGCTAAAGGGGCCCAGCTGTGCTCCATATCTTTGAAGGTCCATTAGGAGTAGGATTTGAAAGTGATTTACTGAAGTATCCCAGGTAAAAACAATATTTTATGAACGAGCACAGTGAGTGAGCGAAAGACTGTTCTTAACATGAGAAATAAAATTCACATCTTCAAGCAGCCATGTAATTTTTTTTTATCATATAGGGAAATGAGCCGGGTCCAAACTTTATCCCCAATTACTGCAGCTCGGAGGCTGGAATTTCTTCAAATTTTTGGATTTTTTCTTCACTTGCAACAAAGTCCTTGAATAATTTTAAGTTGTACGAAGTTTTCTTCCTTTTGTTAGCATTTTCTTGTTCCTCAGAGAAGGATTGTATGACAGCTTCAGAGAATCTTCTCAAATTTATTGCTCGCCATTTTTCACTGACTGTTTGCACAAACAACCATGCAAAAGCAGGAAATGACGTCATCAATATCCTCACTAGTGAGGATATGGAATATACGCCAGTCGGGTCCTAGATGTAGTTTCCTATGATTTTTATGAGTGGTGTATTCCTGAAAAACAATCCTGTCTAAATAATAAATAGAGGATATTAAATGGCTGTGTGGGGATACGAATTTTATCTTCGAGTGCTGAAAGTATCTTGAGTGAGAGATACTTTCAGCACTTGAAGATTAAATTCATATCCCCAAGCGGCCATGTAATGTTCTGTTTATTATATAGATATTGATGAAATGTCTAGATTTAAAACACCTTGTTTTAATCATTTTCGAAATGATGAAAAAGTGGTCACCAACCGCTAAAAACATGCATGTTGTGTAACATGAAACAAGATATGAAAGTTATGAAAAACAAATCATGATAAGTGTAATTTTGCAATAAAAATGTTAATGTAGTAGAGAAGAATTATATTAAAGCACAAAAGTATCTTACAATGAAGAGGAAGCTCACGTTTTATGGGCTACTCGTGTTCATTACCATGACGACACCTATATTCCCACGTGTGAAAGATCAAAATGATATGTTCACTGTGCGCGGTGAAGATATGATTTTTCAGCAAAAGGAGATATCCTGGTATTTCGTCAGTATTATAATAATAAAGAATATTAAGTTTACCTGCAGAGGGCACTGTAGATAATCTTCATATCCTTTGGCAAACTGGCTCACATTGTCCAATTCAGGTTGGGTCTACATAATTACAAAATATTTATCTCAGCAATACTAACTAAAAAAATACAGCAAAGAGAACAAAATTTGCATTTTCGGGCTAATGAGCTTCTCTGGACAGTATAGGGTGGGAAAAGGGAATCTAGCACAATGAAATTTATACCTGATACAGATGAGCAAGGTACTTGTAGTATAATCCAACACCCTGCAGAGGAGACAATTACTATTATTTTGTGTGACCTGATGGTTAAGACAACTTTTACAAAGAGAATAAAATTATGGTTGAACTTGTACTGGAGCTCTAGCAAAGGGATGCCAAGCGGAGCACCATACTCATAAGAACCCAGGAGTTGGTTTTCTCATGGTAATCATAGCTAGCAGTATTGCTTGTGGGCGTGCAAGCACGACAAAGTTGCACAACAATTCAATAACATCCTGTTTACAACGTACATCTTTGATATTGGACATTCATGTTATGGTCAATTGACACCTGTCAAAACAAGGTGTCCGGAATCACATGACCATATCCCGGGCTCAAGTTTAGGGATCATCGAGCTAAGCTGACTGCTGACCAGGTATTGGGCTTTGATTGGATTGCAGGCTGAAGCCAGGTTACATACATACATACATACATACATATAATTTATTAAAAGGTCAATGAAAAATGGCAGCCATAGGCTAATGTGGACTTTAAAACTAATAAAGTTAAAACAACACAAATTCACAATACTCTTAAAAAACTAAACCAGTTTCAAAAAAGTAAACTGATTTGAAAATTGAACCATAACATATACATAAACAGTGAAATGACAAATATGTACAATGTAGGTTAACTTATTTGTAACAATAAATAACCCGGGAACTCCGCTTTTACACTTGGCTAAATCTATATTATTATTATTATTATTATTATTATTTCATAACAAACGGTACCTCTTTTTTTTAAGTTAAAAGGAAAATTTATTATTTCATTCCATAATTTCTTGTTACTTTGTACCAGTACCGGTACTTGTCATGCACAACATGTATCAGTGCAACTTCACCAAAAAATCAACTCTACATTTCCTTATGATTTTGAGATTATTTTCACCAGACATTTACTGGGAAAAAGGTTAAGCCATAATTTGGGGAAGAGACTGGTGTCCTTTTCAACCGCTGCCTTTTCAACCAGCTCATTACTGTTTATTTATTTATTTATTATTATTATTTTTTTTTTTTGGGGGGGGGGGGGTGCAGGTCTTTGGACTGAAATAAAGTAATTACTGTTACCAACTGAAACGTTCCTCTTTCATTGCCTATCACAATGATCATAAACTTCATGATCCTAACAGAGCTGGATAGATTATCCAAGTAAAAGATATTTTATTATGATTTTCCCCATTTTTCCTACCTTGTCCTTATGCTTGTTAACACCAGTCAAAATCAGTTGAGTGTTCAACTGCATAATAATAAAAGTAAGGAATAATTATTATTAATATTGGCATCTGTGCAGTGTTGCAGCACATTTTTTTCTGTCCTCCAAAGTGAATAAAAAGGTTCTAAAAAAACCCATATATTTGAGATGGAAAAGTTCGTTGAGGTGTGAGGCACTTTCAGTGTGGAAAATGCAGCTAAACTCAAATCAGTCTCAATCATGTTTTGACAATGGAACTGCCAGAACTGACGATGCTGTTGATTTTGAAGCAAAGTTTTGAATCTTGAGGTAGGGTGAAAAACTGTCATGGTCTAGAAACTTTAGTTGCAGTACTCTTCTTAATTTATAGCTTTCCTTATCTTAACATTGTTTACTCTAACTTAAATGTGTACGACATAGAAACCTTTCACCCAAACAAGAAGAGTTCTTGGAAAAGAAGTTCAAATGGATCACTGATGTTTACAACAACAACAACAACAACACCAAGAACAACAACATATATTACATACATTTAATAGTTAAAATGAAAAGTTTGTCCACCCAAATTTAGCAAAGCTACATGTAATCAAGTTGAGTGGAGCAAAGATAAAATACTTAATTAAAACATTTACATATTAATTATATTTAGGTTAAGGGAACTAGTGGCATTTTAAAGACTCTGTAAAACTTGTGTTCTCGTCTCTTTTGTATTGTACATTCTATTTGGGCAACCAAAAAACTGCATCCCTTTCATTGACATCAGCCATACAAGAATAGATTAGAATAGAATAATAATTATTTTTCATCAAAGCTTTGCTTTAATACGTACAGCTACAGAGAAAAAATGAAATCAGAATTATGCAAAGAATCTATGAAAATATTGGTCCTGAAGTTAACCAAATGCAATAAAAGTATGATATACATCTTACCCTAAACAGTCTTTTTATAAGTGCTTGATGTGCCCTTGGCAAAACAGCGAATCCTGCTGGAAGCATGTCAATAATATTAAAACTATTATCAACATTAAGGAATGACTCATCTCATACATGTAGCATAAGCTTATTTATTGAAATTCTTCTCCTTAAGCCTGTCTTAACTTAATGCTACCCAGGAGTCACAGGGTTCACCTTGAAAATGAGAAATGATTTTAATTAATGACTTTTCCATAATCTTAGTCCATTTGTCCATGACCAAAAAATGTAGAGACCCCAAAGACTCAAATGCAGGAAAAAAGGTTACAATGTATTTACAGTATTAGGAGGCAGTGTGGCCCAGTGGTTAGGGCGCTTGCCTTAAGGAGGGGGGGGGGGCAGGGCAGTCCAGGAGTCCATGGGTTAAATGCATATTTCAAGGATATCATAAAACTCATTCTTAAATTAACATACTGGTACAGAGTGAACAGCAGGCCCACACTTTACAGCTCAACCTAAGTAGTAACAGAGTCAATACAATCATGTACATTCACCATGATTAGCAATGCACAAATTAATCACATTTGCTCACTTCAAACTTAAAGTGCTACTGTGATCAAATTTTTATCCCTTGAGTTTTTTGGTTTATCACATAGAGTACCATGAAACATTAAAAACGCTGTTTACCGTTTGGAAATATCTGCATTGCTTCCAGAGATATTTAAGTTTGAAAAATGTGTTAAATATGCAAATGAGAAGGCTGATGATGTCATTCACCCAACCCAATAGAACATCAAGAATATAAATAGAGCTATCTCGGTCAATTTGCAACAGAGACCATTGAAACTTGGTGAGCTGATAGTTCTGAAGGCACACACCTACGACTGTAAAGAAATTGGTTCCCATGGCAACTCACTCTTTTCCAGTCCCCTCCAACCTGATTTCAATATTTTGGTGATCTCAGGCTAGAAATACATTTACCAAGGCCACAAACTCGACCTAACATCTTTATATGCTGGCAGGATCATGCAGATGAGGCACCATTTGCAAATATCAAAACAGAACGCCAAAGGTGGCCTGCAAAGCTTTTAATATCAGGGAGGTCTGGAACCCAGTATGTTGCCATGGTAACAAAAATGGTATGCTCATATTGTGGAACACATCTACTAGAATCTTAGTGCAAAGAACCAAGTATTTCTGATACAAATTGGCTGAGATATCTTTCTCCATCATACTTGATCAAAATTTGGTAGGGTTTATGACGTCATCACTTGGCTAATTTGCATATTAAAAAAACTTGAATATCTCCAGAACAAAAAGAGATATTTGAAAATGATAAACAGCATTCTTCTTCTCGTACAGACTACGTGTTTATGTGCCAAAATGGCTTCGATAGGGAAGGTTCAAATTTCGTCACAGTAGCACTTAAACAAAAAATTTATTATCCAGTCTATGGTCCAATTATTTCAAACAAAACATGCAGTTGTGGAAAAAGACCCTGACCTTTCCTGTTTGTAAGAAATAAGCTTGTGGGCAGGATGGCTGCTTTCACTGGCTCTCCAAACCATCTCTCTAGCTCTTCCTCTGAGGGTAATTCAACAGAAATCTCCAATGCTATTTATTAAAATAATAAAATAAAAAGCCAATTACAGAGAAGATAAATGAGAATTACAATACCAAATCTTAATTTTTGAAGAAAGATGATGTTATGTAAGAATCAAACTACATGTACAAAGCAAGAAATTGCTTCTAATACATGTATGTTGGTATTGTCTGCCCAAATTTCAAAACAATTTACTGCAGAGAAATTATTTCTCGTAAGTAAAAGCATTCCTACAATAATTTTTAAATTACAATTCTCATAACACATTTAATAATAATTAAAAACTACCGATTTCATAAATGTGACGAGAGCAGTGCATGTTTTCCCCACATTGCACTCTGTAGAGTACCAATTAAGTTACTATCATGGCTACTATACACATAAAATTATGGGTGAGGGCAGCATAATCAGAACAAATACAACTGGAACAAACCTAAGCCAATTTTCCTGCTGTTTGCACATATAGTTCTAAACAAATTCCACCTAAATGACAACAAAACAACATTATTATGTTACAGCTCCTCTAACGATAACACTCACTGTTGACTGTAGTAAACCCTAACCCTAAACCCTACAGCTCCTCTTACTAAGTCCATTGGGCTAGTTAAAGAAAAAAAAAAAACAGGTGCACAAAAAAATGGCAACATAGAATATTCTCACAAATCAAACTTTGCCATTGTGCTAATGACAAGAAAAATGCAGGCTGTCCATGGACACAATTACAGAAAACGAACAATGTGAAATTTCAGAAGACATTATTATTTTGAGAATGGGTTAAAATGACCATTAACAGCAACCAATAATAATTATGCAGAATAAAACTACAATTATTAACTTTATTCCAAAACATCCTTTCTACATAACAGCTATATGATTATTATTACCTACAGTCAACAGTGCTGTTATCGTCAACAATCTTAAGTGCGCAACTGAATAAGGCATAAATTACATGTATCTGAAGCGTTTGATTGTTTGACCATCCACGGTTAAATTTTCAACAAAAGGTCAATTAAAATTGAACACGAGCGTCAAGCCACTGCACTTACAGATTTCTTACCATCGCATGCGACATGATTCCTGTAGTGTGACACGATTCATGTAGCGCGTGACGCAATTCCTGTAGCGCGCGACATGAATGATTCGTGTCTCGCGCGAGGGTGGTAACTTACTTTTTAGTGGTACTGTAAGTTAAACTTGGCAAAATAGTTACCATTCCCAGGGATCATTTTTGCACTTGCTTGTTTGAACATCCTCCTATAACAAATTTTAAAAAATCACAGGAACAATAAACTTGTTAGTCAAACAGCAAATGTTGCATAAAGCACACTCAAACATTGAACGTGCAAGATCACAGAGGTCAGTTAAAGCCATATGATAAGTGCTCAGTAAACATCTGAATTTATTATAAAAAATATAAAATAAAGTGGTATAATAATTAAAAAATATACATGTCTTATAATGCTCTTACATGTATCTTTGCAAGATGAGATCGGACATAAACAATGACCCCTGGCCGCCTTGGTTTTCTATCTCACTAAACAACCCCAGAACTACATGTACAATGAGAACATAATGACTGTGGAAAAAAATCTAAATATTTTAACTTGAATACAAATCTGTTATGAAGTAATCATCAAAATACCTCTTCTTGGAAGAGATGTTTGTCACATTCATCTTCTGGACTCTTCATAGGCACATGCACCCAAACCTAAAGATACATGTACAAGGAAAAAAAGAACATCCACACTTCGAAACAGTTAAATCTGGTGTTCCTCAAGGTTCACTATTGGGTCCGTTGTTGTTCAACATATTCATTAATGATTTGAATTTTTGTGTTCCTAATGTCTCATTGCGGCTGTACGCTGACGACACGACTGCCTACCTGTCAGATGTATCTCCCACCATTCTAGAATTTTCCTTCAACAAAGATCTCCAGGCTCTTTCGTCGTGGTTTGAGTCCAACTATTTAACAGTGAACTGTTATAAGACTCAAGCATTATCTGTTGGACCCTGTGCCTATCATTATTCTTTATTTCTTAATAATGCTCAAATAGAATTTCTGCGATCTATTAAGATTCTTGGAGTAACTTTAGACAAGGACCTATCCTATAAAGAACACATATCAGATCAACTAAAGAAAGCCTATGCCAAGGCTTCTGCTCTGAGAAGAATAAGGCGTTTTCTTCCTCATGATGCAATGATAAAACTTTATAAAGCATTTATATTACCTCATCTCGAATACTGTGGCCCTTTGTTTGTAGGCATAGGTACGGGTCAACGTAACCGTCTCGAAGATGGCAACTGTTATATTTTGAGAACATTAATCGGGCACAACAAGTCAATGTCATACGACGAACTGCTCACGGCGGCTAGCAAGACATCTTTATATTGTAGGCGCTTACATCAGGCGTTAATACTTCTTTTTAAATGTCTAAATGGTACGGGTCCTACATATATTGCTAACCTTTTTAAATACAGGCATACACCGTATAGGCTAAGAGGCGAGGGCTTGAATTTGGAATTACCTAAATTTAATTGTAAATTTAAGAAGAATTCTGTCACTTATTCATTAACTAAGTTATGGAACAGTTTGCCTTCTCATGTGCGTCTTTCAAGTGATTCTAGTGACTTCAGAAGTAAATTGCAGGATTGCAGTTTTTTAGAACGTGTCTTATAGTGTACAATTGTAGCTTTTAACTGCTTTTAGAACGAGTTTTAGAGTTTTCCAAGTCACGTTTTTAGTATGTGGCTTTTTGTTGTTTTTAAATTGAATTACATTATATGGCTGTAATTATTATAGATGTTTATTTATACACGTTCTTATTTTGAACGAGTTTTATAGCTCTTTGGTGTAACGTGTTAAAATAAATGATTGATTGATTGATTGATTGATCCATCTGACCTTCCATTCACCAAACCCCCATTGTAATTACCTACTTTGCCCCACCAATGTTCCTGAAAACAAACGACTATTGAACCTTGACTAACCTGTTGTACATGCATGTCATGTATACTTGTGTTGATGTGATGAGCAAGATTGACACAGTTGTAACTTTTCAGTGGAACAAGCACGGCAGGAAGACCCAAATGAACTGAATAACAGAGCTCCTGATGTAAGGCCTGTCACATAAGGGAAAGATAACATGTAGGTTGGTGGCAATGTATGGTCACTCCATACATCTGACAGGTCATTCAAGCTCAGAAATGGTTTCATTGTTAGAGAAGCTAAAAAAGTTCTGTTTTGAACTTAACTACAGGTAAACCTTAAAAATGGCATAAGGCATTTCCCAAAGAAATATGCCTCTTTCAAGTCCAATTTACAGAATGCATTATGGAGCAAAAATAACAGCAACATGAAACAGAAAGCCTGGAAATATTAAATTGTTAACTCTGACATTTATTGTGAAGACACTTTTTGCTACCCTGATGACTAGGATGCCTGGCATAGCAAATTGCAGCGAATCACAAACTTGTTGTCAAAGGGATAAGGTGGAATAATTTGATAACCACTCAGTGAATGTCCCTTAAATATTCTGGGTTTGCTCACACAGCTAAAACTGAACTTTGATAAAATGACTCACTAGTTCTGAATTCTTTCTCACAGTCTCATTAGTTGAATCTAAGTCAAGCCATGGAGAAATTTTTCCAACAATCAGACTGTTCCAATCTATGGAAATAAAAGTAAAATTAATGGATTGTACATGTCAGTTTTGGTAGATGCGATTAAAGAAAAAAAAAAGCAACTCTTCTGGGGCAACAGAGTTACTGATAACCCAGTAGTTTCCAAATGTATCACTACAGAATTTAAATGACTTGTTACTGCAAACCAGGTAGCTTTAATAAGATTCTACAAATTGGTCACATACCTTGACTAGAAAGCACCAAATCTGAGCGTGTGAATGCCCCTGTTCGGTTTGGGACTGGATCTAAAAATTCCCTGCGGTATCTTGGATGGCAGATTGGAACACAAATGAAATCAAACCTGGCAAAGTTAAAATAATTATTATTTATTAATAAATAACCTTCAAGGATTGACAATATATTTATTTACATATTATATAAATCATTGATCCAGGAAAAATATTTGATGAAAACAATAAAGCTGATGAAGATGACGCAACACTAATAGTACCATATTGGTTCCTCTTTATCAGAATTTAACCTT
>JALIRR010004975.1:12500-15000 GCA_023091755.1 Montipora sp. Colony 1 RG-2022
TGAAACTGGTGCAACAATTATTGAGAGCTAACCTTTTTAAAATGGGTGCTAATAGACGTAAATGTTGTTGACCAACGTTTTTAACACTGTTTAAAATGGATGTTTAGGCTTACCACTAATTGTGACGCTGCTTACGACCAATAATACTCACTGGAAATAATATTTTTGGGGTAGTCTGTTTGGGTAGTCCATGGACCGGGGACAGTGTTTTCGAGTCACCCCATTTATATACTCATTCATTCCCAGTCTAGAATGATGAAAAACTACGTTTTGTTACCTTGTCATTCCATTTCACGCTTAAATCAGCATTATCCTGGTGTAATCTTCTGGTACCATACTTGTTCATTCAGTCTCATTCTGGTGTCATTCAGCTTTATTCCAGAGTCATTCCACCTTGTTCTGGCATATTCCAGTTTATTCTGGTATATTCCGTTCCATTTTTTTCTGTTCCCATGTTCAGTAATGCCCGTTATACTGGTTACCAGTTACATTATGTAGATTTAGAATTGAGTTTAAAATCCTTATTTTTTTTTCAAAAGATTCTTCATTGTTTATAGTTCCATCTTATTTATCATCACTTTAATAAAATAGTTTAATTATGCTGGTTTAATCCAAGCAACAACCATTGGTGATAGATCCTTCACTTGCACAGCACAGAAGCTGTGGAACACTCTACATTGTGCCACTTGAAGTTAGATCAGTCAAGTCTGTTGATGTTTTTAAAGTAAAGAAAAACTGCTTCTTATTCCATTTGGCATTTTTGTCATAGCTTAGGGCTGTAAAACAGCATTTTTAGCATAAGGCATTCTTATCTTGTTATCTTTGTAGTGTTGTATTTGTTTTAGATTTTACTTTAATTGGATTATTGTTGAGCGCATTTAAACATTTTATGGAATTTGCACATCGTAAATGGTATTATGATAATAATTATTATTTCTCTTTTCCACAGATTAAATCTGGAAAAGGAACTTTATTTACGTGTCTAGTCGTTCTAGCACTGGAGCACTAATTGGGGACACTGTAAACTGAAATATTACAAATAAACACAAATCAAGTCAACTGTTGGTTTTTGAGGAGAGGGGAAACTGGAGTACCAGGAGAAAACCTCTTGTTGCAGAGTAGAGAACCAACAAAATCAACCCATATGTGACGCCGGATCTGGGAATCGAACCTGGGCCTGTGACACTGGTGGGAGGTGAGTGCTCTCACCACTGAGCCGTCCCTGTATTTTCTCATGTCATCAGGCTACAACTTTACTCTTTACTCACTTGCATCTTCTCTCTTTTCAACAATTAGGCACTATTGTAGCAGTTCCTAAAAGGCATGCTCTTGGTATTAATTCACTTTGGTCTCGGAAAGCCATTATCATTGACCTGGTGTGACCTTTTTGTACAAGGATTGATGAAAAGCTATCTAATTACAATACATCGATATACCAGCTGATTCAGCTTTAAAGGGAATTAAAAGAAATGTACAATTGTGCTGGTTGCGATTGAATCACCAGGAACAATTGAATTTCATTTAATTGTGGACAAAAGAAATAGGCATTTTTATTACGATACTAGTTCTCTTACATCCCTTAAAAGGGATGTTTACTGGTTTGCATGTTACATGTACTGTATGTTTGAAAAGTAATCCATCTGTGAATTCCAGCTTTGCTCAAGCCAACTTCATTCCTTGGATGAAAATGCCCTGCATACTTTCTATGCTTCAATTTGACAGTTATCTTCCTGTGCCCTTCTGCATGTTTTCATCTAATTGCTAACAATGATTTCTGGCACAAAAACAGTGTGCTTTGAAGTTGGTAACTGACAACCAAGGTGCATGTCAAATACCTTTGGGTTACATTTTGATGATACATGTACCTAACTCCCTGAACTGGAGAGGCATGCAAATGCTCCACAGAATAAGATGAAGGGGTGGGGACGGATGCAGCTGGAATTCACTCATAAAGTTGGGTAATTTATTAAATTTTTGACCTTGGATATAGAGTTTCCAGCTTTCTCATTGGTTTATCCAATCTCAGTTTAATATCAGCTCATATATGGCTGGGCTCTAAAGTACAAGTCACTTTTCACAAGTCATTACAGGTCGTTGCTTTACCTAATACTAAAGCAACCCAAAACCTTCAAATTCTTTAATATCAGTACAGGTTTTGTAACATGAGACCTTTGAAAAGAAAGTGACCTGTACTCTAGACCCATCCACTCAAATACCGTATTTATAGTGCCCAATATGGAAACTGATTCGATCAAGTGTTGCCAAGCTGAAACATTAACCCTAACTCTAACAGCCCCCCCCCCCCCCAAGGATCAACCCACTCACTCCCTTCCCTCCCTAAAAACCAAAATTTGATTTGATTTGGTTTTTTCTGATTTAAGTTGATATTAGTAGAGCACTCATGCTCAGCTATTAAGTAACCTTGACACTTAAATAAAGTGATAATTATTATTATTATTATTATTATTATTATTATCATCATCATCATTATCATTATGTA
>JALIRR010004975.1:20000-32167 GCA_023091755.1 Montipora sp. Colony 1 RG-2022
ATGCATAAAACCATTTTAAATGAGGGATAGATAATATTTTATTTAGCAGCATTCAAGAGTTGTCGCTGTTTACAAAGATGTATTGAACTACCACATGGTGCTTTTGACATTTAGGGAATTAGGGTTAGGGTTATGTATATACAATCACATATATAAGCTTAAATAAAGGAATAGGAACTCGCTTTGAGCAATTTAGTGAACGAAATAATTATCTGGTGTTGTTTGTATATCCAGGTATGACAGCACAACAAGTGAACTGATATCAGATGAAATTGAAGTAGCATTTCAAATACAAAATGGTATTCCAAATCTTATACCTACTGATGGTCGACTTCAGGTGAGAAAGGACACCTCAAATACAGATAAACCTGACGTAATGGACAAAAACAAGTAAGACACTCAGAAACTACTCAGTGGATCATGGGAGCACATCTTCCACTCAGATGATGGGTGAGTCCAGCCCCTGAGGCCTTCTTCACCTAACCATTAGAATTTTCTTCAAGGGAAAACTATTTATATACACAGAACACCGCTGCATTTAAGGAGAGTTTTTTGGTTTTGGAACAATCAATAGGATTAAGAAAGGTTATTAATTCTGCGAACACACTTACAGCAACTACATTGAATCAAAGAAATTCAGTGCATACCCAGAGCAAGATACATGTAGCACCTGAATTGATAAGGTAAATTTGCGACCATATACATGGACTATTATATAGCTATTCCAAAGGTGAAATTTGTAGTCCTAGCCCTTCATTTCTCACATTATCAAAACTTTAACAGATTTAACTTATTAGAGTGTAATGTGAAGGGCTAGGTTTCTACCCCATATGAACCATGTGAGCATTAGCCCTACTGATGGAAATGGGCCCACACAAGGACAGAGAGGTTAGGGTTAGTTAAAACTTTGCTGAGGGTAACTGAGTACTGAGTGGCACCAGCTTTTGATGAGTGGATTAAAGGAATAGGTGGCAGAAGTAAAATCCTTGTAGGAGTCAGGAGGGGAAAAGGCTGGAGTCATCAGACATGGCAAAGTGAAATGGCACAGCAGGATACAGAAGCGAAGCAAGGAGGCACTGAGAATCTCCCCCCCCCCCCCCCTCCTCACTAATGAAACCTTAATCTTGGCATTTGTTACAGTAAATTCATGATATCTAACTTTGACTCATTAAATCAGCTCTGAAAGCACTATATAAAATATTAATATTAATCTGTTAGTGGTTTACAGAATGTTCATTTGTGAAAAGGGTGGCTCTAGATGATAATTTATAGAAAAGCTGACAGAGTTTGCAGCAATGATCAAACTGGCATTCTTCTGTAGAATGCCTCCAGATTTAATTAGGATTCTGATTAATTCTCAGTAATCTTCAGTCATGTCCTCACTTTATTTTATGCATGCACATGTTCTTCAACTTGTAAGGATGGTAGGCAGGGTATGTTAAAACACAGGTATTACACATTCCAGCAAGTATCTGCAACTCACCATTCACTATTTTTGACTGATGCATCCAGATTTATAGCTTTATGTAACAGTTCTTGAGAATTTTTGGGTTCTACTCTCCCTCTAACAGTCACTCAGGAACTGTCAATATAGTGTCCATGTTGTGGTTCATATGTTTTCCTGGTTCAGTTTTAAAAAAATAATAATTCAGTTTTCTTTTTCCTTTGTTTCAGATTATTATAATGAATAGTAGTTTTAAAAAAAAAATTTGAACTGGTTTGAAAATTTTGAAACCAAGAAAATAATTATTTGAACCACAACATCCGGGCTTGATTATTGTGACCAATACAGCCACATTTAAGTTTGGGTCTGGATTTTTTCCCTTTGCGACTAAAATATCTGGAGAAGTTGCAAATTTGCAACTTGTTTTCACCTTCGCTCTTTTGAAACAAAAGGGCTGGCAGTGGCCACTTTGCTGCTACTTTTGCTAAAATAAAATTAATAAAGAAATGACAAAATTATTTCGTTTTTTGTCGTGAGCTTTTTTCTTAATCTTAAGATAGCATAATTGTAGCGAAATTTAGCTGCAGTGTTATGTGCACAACTCCATCCCTTCGATATAATTTGCTATTTTCAGCGGTTTCTTTAAATGCAAGTATTGTGGGCTCATATTTTGTTTTGCTACATGTACACCGCTGACAACACAATGCAGCGCAACGATTTTCTGAATGAAATATTTCTAAAATTTGCGAAATTGCAACTAACTTTTCGCATCTTGTCGCAAAATTGAGACTGGATTTTTCCTTAATTTCATTAGCCCTGAACATCTATCAGGACCTAGATAAACAACTTAGTAGCTCAATGGGTAGAGCATCCAACTGGTGTTATGAAGGTCAGAGGTTTGAATCCTGCCTAGGAGTCTGACATTTCAGTTGCCCTTTTGCCCATCACCAAGCAACTAGTCTCTAGTTGCCAGTGGTGGATCCAGGGGAGGGGCCCGGGAAGCCCCCCCCCCCCCCCCCAAAATAAAATTTAAAAAAAAACAAAAACAAAACAAAACATAAAAAAAAACAAACAAACACTAAAACTGTGAAAGGGCAAAAACAAAATGTTTGAGAGAGGGTCCCCACCTTACCTCCAGGTCTGGATCTGCCACTGGTTGTAGTAGCACATTATTTGTAACCGATAGTATTTACCCATACTGTACAAGTGCTTGCCTTCCTTAGAACCACACAAGGAAACATGGTCTCTAATATCTACAGATTGTGCCAATCATGTCATCTATTTAATGAGAGTTCATGGAAAAATATGCAAATGTATGTCCTGTCTAGCTTCCATCATCTAAAAATTCCTCCAGTGGTATTATAATAAAGAAACTCACCATGTTTTTTTAACTGTCTTTGTGAAAATTAAAACTGAAAGCTTTGATCTTGGAAAGTCAAGGTTTAGTCAAAACCATTTATTTGCACATGACCAGTTAGATATTTAACATGTACTGTTCCTGTTAATTTCCGTATTCACTTTTCAGGCCGTTTAGTCACCGCTGTAACTCTAATTTCCGCAGACAAAATAATAGAAATTCAATGTGGATAGTTCCTTTAATATCCAACGTTCTGTATGCAAATATGCAAAAGATGAGTTTTTTGTAGTAATATGCAGGAGAATTAAACAAGTGTTACACTGTAGGTTTGAAATTGTAAACCCAACCGTTTAATTTGTGACTAGTATAACAAGTTGCCTTGATAACAAAAGCTCTATTTATTGTGCTGCTTCTTCTTACACTTGCTCCAGAATGTCATCTAGATGAGAAATGTAATTAATTGCATATTTCAGTATTTTTATCTTTGGGAGTTTGGTATCACATTGATATCCAGGAATTAACTGTCTCAGGTCCTGATATGCACTATTTAACTGTGCCACTCTTCGCCGTTCATGTTCGTTTGCTAAAAGCCGGTTTAGCTTTGACCTTTGGCGACCCTTCGCAGGGAAACCATCTTTCTCCCCCTTCCACTCTCCTTCCTCACTGGGCATAACAAAATCAGAACTGTATGTCCGTGGCCGAGATGTTGTCATTCTAGTGTTGTAAGGCTTTGCTATTACGTTTTTTGTTCTTTTCTTTGATTTTGGGTATTGTGGTTTCCTTAGTGCTTTAAAGGATAGTTCTTCTTGAACATCCATGGTTTCTGTTTCCATTTCCACATCACAACAAAGTTCATTGTTGTCCTTTGACTCATTACATTCTTGTGTCATCTTTACTAAAGGAGCAACTTTTGATGAATGTTTCTTTGTCTCCAAATTATTTTTTCCCTTATCTTTGGCCTCATTTAATTGGTTTGTACACTCATAGGAATACTCAGCACAGGTATTCCTATTGCATGTTTCTTTGGTAATCACTGTATTATCCCCATCAAGGGATGTTATCTTTGTCTTTTTATTTACAATTGTGCAAAGCACATTGCCATTATCCCTTTCAGGAGAATTTTCATAAATCATGGCAGCTTTTTTTGTTGAGTCTTTTATTGCAGCAGTATCCATTCTTTTTTCAGTTTGAGGTGGATATATATGGTCATCCATTATGTGGGATGCTTCTCGTGGTTCTCTGTCTTTCCTGTCTTTTCTGTCTTTTCTTGTAGGTAATAATGTACAAGAGAGTTGACAATTTTTCGACAAGCAAGCTCCCTGATAGCTGACATCAGAGTTCATTTTATTACACCATGGAAAAATGTTTAGTTGAGTGATCCTTGGTGGGAAATTTGGCTTGGGGTGATTGCTGCAGAAACAGCTAGCATGCTGATCAAATGTTTTTTTGAAGCACTCACAACAGTGAGGATCCAAGCAGGGATTTTCGGCTGCCATGTTGACACAGTTTTCGGAAGAGTGAGACAATCTTGCTGCTCTGTATTGAAGTTTTGAAAAACTGGAATTATACCATTCAGACTGAGTCCGGTCAAGTGAGTTGAATCGTAAAACTGCAGGATGAAATTGTCTGTGTGGCTGCATGCATGTCTGACAGTGGGCTTCTGGCTGCAAAGGATCTTGGTTGATTTTGATTGCTTTTCTGTTGTTGTTTTCCAACAGATCTAAAAATACAGTCAAATGTAGTTTTTAAAATTAGGTTTTTGTTCAACAATCGTCATGAAAGGTTTATACTTCAGCAGAGGTTCAAGCGGCCTATGTCACAGCTCATTTCCATTGTCAAGACAATGGTTTTACAATGAACTAATAATTAAATTTCCTTTTTAGTGATGGTACATTTTAAATCAATTTGAAGAATAGGCGTGCAAAGTTCTTAGACACTCCATTAGCGCTTATCCAGATAAGACATAGTCGAAACTTTAAAATTCGCTATAAAAGTTGGATCTCTGGCAAAAGACATGCCGTCGTTTAGGGATGGGGGCACAAATAAAGAACTCTCTTTCCTTTGTTATGAAATTCCATGATTCCAGAGGCTGGGATGAAGCCAATGTTGCCCGGGTTCGATTCCCAGAATTGGCACCGCATGTGTGTTCAGTTTGTTGGTTCTTTACTCTGCGTTGAGAGGTTTTTCTCCGGGTACTGCTCCGGTTTTCCCCTCTCCTAAAAAAATCAACCTACGATTTGATATCGTTGTTTGATTCGATTTCTGTACAGTGTCACCAATTAGTGCTTCAGCGCTAAATACAGTTGACACTTCATAAAGATCGTTCATTCATTCCAGAATACAAAGTTACAGAAGTGGCTTCTGATCTTTTTGAAGAAGAGCGGTCCTAACTTCAGTTCACTGGTAGAATGACGCTTTTTACTCCCATCTTGCCGCTTTCTTTGAGTATGATGAATGTCATGCTTTCAAGATAGAAGTGTAACTTTACGCCACGTTTTATAATTAAAAAAGTCTCAAGTTTAATAATAATAATAATAATAATAATAATAATAATAATAAAGGTCTTTATTAAAACACTCTAAACAACAAACGTGTGTAGTTACAATGATATAAATTAAGTCATGCAGACAACTCATTAAGATATCGGGACCTAAGCGATTTGTTAAGATCACCGATCGTTTCATATGTACCTCCACAAATGTAATTTATTGCATAACCTGTACTTTATGAAATAAATTATACATTGGCGAGACAGGTAGACGACTAGGTGACCGATTCCGCGAACTCCTTCGCGATGTTGAGAAGAATGACAAGGATGCATCCAAGCCAGTCGCTCGCCATTTTGATCTCCCTAACCACTCCAAAAAACACATGCCTATCTGCGGCCTTTCCCTACATCTAGGTACGACGGAAAGCCGCAAGAATCTGAAACAAAAATTTATCTTACAAATCGGCACCCTTAATCCTCACGGTATTAACGAACGCTTTTCATTTAACTAATATATTCCTATTATTCACGTTGCCATGTTACCACCAATAGCTTAGCTCCTACTCTGCTATAAAAACTACACGTAACCCACAATTCCTCGATTCGCACTGACGAAGGGCTAACGCTCGAAACGTCAGCTTTTAGAATCTCTGTACGGTGGCCAATTTACATTATCAACTCCGTTGATAAAACCAAATTTTTGTATAATTAATTAACTAACTACACTGTAGAGAACAGCATCTATTTACAAAAGTTCTCTTGAAACGCTCAGTTCTAACAAACGTAATGATACAGTTGTGACGCCTCTTACGTAACGTAACCATAGTTCGTTCTGGTGGCAGGAGGTCATCTAAAGCTGTGAAATTGTCGCGCTGCTTTTTTTTGTATAGGGTCAAACTATCTTATTACTGGGTTGCCAACCCAGTCGGAATCTGTCTTTAATTTCGTCGTTTTTTTATTTTTCGTTTTCTTTTTTTTTTATTTTTTTCCGTGTCGGTAAAAGTCCTGCCTGTCACTCCCCTGCTAAGTGGTGTCTTTGCGCATAGAGCCTTCTACGCGTATTTTCTTAGGATCGAGAGGGTAGTGGGAAATGCGTAGATTTCTCTGGTGGACACAGTAGAACGATTAACTTAACCGGCAATGGCGTCGAAAGTCATGTAACGCGAATGGCGTTTTAGTGGATCTTTGAACAAAATGTACCCTTATGAAGCTCAATAATGGCAAGCGAATTGGATACTGAACAAGACAGGTGGTCGAATGTTAGAAGCGACGAGTAATGGACTTCGACAACAATCTGTCGCCCGTCGAGCCGTAATCAAAGTGAGCTGTCTTCCTCTTCCGGTATAACAATTGGAAATTTCACTAATAAGTCATTGACGTGAATGGCGTTTTAGTGGATCTTTAAACAAAATATACCCTCATGGAGCTCAAGAATGGATCGTCAATTGGATGAGCAAGACAGCGCTGAAAAATAAATATCTGGATTTTAAGAGACGAGTAATGGTCTTCGACAACAATTTCATTTTTCGCCTTTGGATATCAAGTGAGCTTTGTTTCTAATATTTTACTAACTTGGTATTATATAAAACACGGAAATCAAATAGCAATTTTTTTATGGATTTAACCATAGTTACTAACTATGATTTAACAAATTAACATTGAAGGAATCGAACGCCTACAAGAATGCATCACAGTGTTTACTCAAGTCGCATCTTAGTTGTCTGACAATTTACATTTACCGGTATTTTGTACTCAACTCTGCAAAGGTGTAAAATATTTGGAAATGTGACAGTGAAAAATTACTTGAATGAAAGCTTGTTGTCTCTTTTGTGCTTTATTATTTACGGTCAAGGTTCTTTCGAAAAGGGTTGAATGTGAACTGTCAGAAATTTATTTAACTGCATATGCTTTGTGATTGTGTGTTTCGCTTGCACGCACGCAACTGAAATAGGAAGGGTTTCTTGCCTCTTATAGCAAATATGTTGCTTGTTTCAATAAATGTTTCGGTGGAAAATACTTCTGTGAAATTTCCAGCTTTTGTAAAGTTATCATGTTGTGTAATTTTCGAGCTTAGCAAATTTGCATACATGTGTTGAAATGTGATACAGGGATTTTTTTTTTTGTGGTAACGCATAAGTC
This sequence comes from Montipora sp. Colony 1 RG-2022, assembly GCA_023091755.1. Taxonomy (NCBI): domain Eukaryota; kingdom Metazoa; phylum Cnidaria; class Anthozoa; order Scleractinia; family Acroporidae; genus Montipora; species Montipora sp. Colony 1 RG-2022. Next base: position 27,429 of record JALIRR010004975.1, read on the forward strand.
ACGAAAATAAACAGGTCTGTTGGAAGAGTGCTTGAGTTTCAACAAAATGACCCCCAAAATCGACAAAAGATTGTGACGCTGATGAATAATAAAGTAGCTGCTATTACCAAAACGATGAAATTACCTGGTGATAAATAACTTTGTCTTGGAGAGTAAATTTTTGATTTTCCAGAAACAATGGTCAACCTCTGAGAGTTGGGCGATTGTGATCTTTGTGTTGAATTCGCACATTTCTTGTCAAAATTTATAACAATCGAAAGAAAAAGAAAACCAACAAAAACAAAAACCCGGATTTTGTTACCGATGGTAAAATATTTTATGCTCGATCGACCATCCTGAAACTTCCTTCTGCTCTTCTTAAAAATTGTGTATCCATATTTATTTACTTTTACATCAATATTTGTTTTGCATAAAGCAAGCTAACAAAATCTGTATCTTGCTTGGTTTGCATTTGATAGCATTAAAATAGAATTTTCGGTCCTATGCTTCTGTTACTGAGTGGTATATTTCTTAGGTCGCCCATCCAGATACCAACCCCGCCGAGCAATAAGTTCGGCTTTCAACTTTTGTTTACAAAGCTGTCAGATGCTGTCAGTGCACGCGTACACTTGTGGTGGAAAGAAGTTGCATGATCAACATGTCAGCCCAGAAGCCAATGTTTCTCGATTCCCTTTTATTTTCTTCAGTCTCTCTGGTTTCAGTACTTTGCTAGTAACCACATGTCTTCTCAAGGGGCTATTTATCTAAGACTTCTACCATGGCGCTACAATGATAGACAATTCCAAAACAATATCGTGTACTGTTAGAAGTTAGAAGTTAGAAGTTGTGAGGAAACTTGAAAATTGTCAACATGTCAGCCCAGAAGCCAATGTTTCTCGCTTCTCTTTTATTTGTTATTCTTCAGATACTGGAATGCTGTATTTCAATACCACACAATTCAGTGACTTCTGATTTTCTGTAGCACGTGCCACAGGCAACCCAGTGTATGCTTCACAGAAGCATCTAGTTCTTAATTCTCTTCGTGCGTGTCCGCACATAAGGCCGTGGTCAAACTATATATCATATTAAAGCTAATAGATTGAATTACTCGGATAAAGTTTTTTTTTTTGGTATTTAATATTGCCTTTTAGTTTTGAGGCCTGGAACTCAGAACGACCGAGTCTGCTGCAAAAGCTCTTTCCCCTTCGCTTTATAGCCTGTTCCAGGGAAAGAGAAAAAAATGCGTGCGAAAAATGAGTGGGGGCTTGGTCGCTTGCCTGCGAGATGGCGCGGAATATCGCCTGCAGGGCTCGAGACTAACTTTTTAGCTCACTAGCCCAGTGGCTAGTATCAGGTCTGATTTCACTAGCCAAATCTAAATTTGCACTAGCCAGTCTCGTCATGTGCAGTTTCATTCATTTGTAAAAACTATCACGAAAAAATTACCGCATTTGCAAGCACAACTCGCGCTTTTAGTAAATTTTCTCATATTCTCATATCCATCCTCGCAACAGTGGCGCAAATGTGCTGAAGTGTACGGCTTTTCGTATTTTTCTCACGAAGGCAAAGTTTCGTGGCCTTGAGCGCAATTCTCACAGAACCATTGCCAAAACTTTGCAACTCACCATGCAATGCACCGGGGTATGGAAAACGAGGAATAGAGTTTAAATTAAGAAATAGGCCGTACATAAAACTAAACTGCTCGTTTGGAAGTCTGTGGAAAGGATTTTCCTTTGATTAGAGCTATTTTTGCGATTGAAATTTTAACCTGAAAGCGCCATTCTACGCATGAAGCACAAAAGCAGCGGAATGCGGGAAAATAATATATTAAATTCTATATAAAGGAAGTTCGAAAGGACAGACTTGCCCTCATATAAGATTTTCTTTTTAATAGTTTCAAACAGCAATCTGTGCGTTTAATGCTTGAATATTTTTCGGAGTCAATTAATATTCGGCGGCCACAGTGCTTGCGAGCAGATTTTCTCTCTTTTTATGTGAGTTTCACCATTCCTAGTAAACGAGATAAGTCGCTCGATATTGTCTCTTTCTTTTTTAAGTTGAAATAAATTATATTTGGATTCAATTTCTAAACAAATTCGTGACCTCTTTCCATATACAGGTAACAACGTCGCAAACAGTCGCAAACAGTTTGCGTTGGCTCGATCGCAAACACTGTCACTTTTTGTGTTTGTGTTTGCGATCCTCTTTTCCATATGCGTGATTGCTTTACGCAACTTGATCTCGTGATATCGTAAGAAAAGGGCGCAGAAATTAAAGCAGAATTAGTTTTTGCGTCGTGTTCAACTTCTTATGTTGGAGTTGTCGCGAAGAAGAAGGCAGAGAGGAAGTGTCAAGAGACGTCACCGATTCTGGGTCCGATACATTTTCGAGGAGCAGCAACGGCTGCAGCATAGCCAGTATCAAATTATACTGTAGGAACTGGCTCTTTGTGATCAAGAACTTTACTATAGGTATATTTGGCAGGATATTCCCCTGCGATATTCATTAATTCACACTGTTTTGAGGATTATCGTCATTGCCACAATCGTACTCGGACGACATTTTCCTTTACTTGCCTCTAATTCGTCAAAACGTATTACGTGCACAAAAATATCGTCGGTTGATCGCAAACAATCTGAAACAGTTAACGATTGTGTTTCCATATCGTTGTTTCCACGCTTTTGCATTGCTACTCGTCGCCAACAAGACGTAACAATAGAACAATTTCTATCTCTTGCGTCTTGTTTGCGATCATCGGCGATTATCGGCGATGAACGTAAAAGGTGTTTCCATTTACGCAAACTGTTTGTGATCAAGCTCTCGGAAGGTGCTTGCGATTGTTTGCGACGGAGTTACGCGCATATGGAAACAGCAGCCGAGAAGTTCCGCATGATTTCACTCGTGATTAATCGTTCGCAACGTGGCGTGGGGAAACTGTAATCCGCGTTGGTTTCCTCTTCAGTTTTTTTTTTTTTCAACTTATCGTTTTCTAAGGCAGTAAATTCCATAGAATCCGCTCACAGTTTCTGTTGTTATTTTCTATTCTCTCCTTTTACACCACTTAGACATAGCATCGTTAAACGTATTTTAGTATTTAAACGGTAGATATAGGCATATTTTTATCCCCTAAAATTTTTTCATCTGTTCGGATTTCCTAGCTGAAAGTCTAGTGATCCGAAAACTATACGGATCAAAACTCACCTTTTCGAAAATTTCAGCCAGAAAAAAGGCTTCCGAAAATTCTAGGTGACCTTTTTAGGGTAAAAATCCGTTAAAAATGGGCAATAATACCATTTTTTAGAACTTCGAAAATCCTAGGACAGGCAGGCAAGCAAGAAATTTTACAACAAATGTTCCGAAAATTCTAGGAAAATTCTAGATCTCAAATCGTCTTCCGAACAGATATTTTGCGAAAATTGACGTTGGGTGCCCCTGATTGAGTATGATAATTATTTTATTATTCAACACATTGATGACAAAGCACAATTTTCTACGTTTATTGGAAAGAAAGGCTGGAAAAACTACCATTTTACGTATATCGCAGGATGTATGTTAAGTACGCACGACGAATATTGAGCGTACTATGACCATATTTAAACATTGTCACAATGTATTGAATAATAATACGTTACATATGTTAACAATTGAAGGAAATATCACGCACCAAAATCGAAACTCTCAGCTCACACTTAATTTGGGCAGAAAAAGTGCCATGAAATCAGTGTCCGAAGACAAACGAAAAATTCCTCAAGCGGTATTTGAAGTAGTACAATTATCTATTAAAACTGAAAATTTGAAAGCGATATCTTAAAACCCGTCGGGACAGGAGGTTCGAGAAGTTGTAATATTGGCGTCAAAATAAGCCGCTAGAAAATCGAGCTTGAAGATTTCGCGTGCAGTTCGCGCTGAATAACTCCGCCCCCTACTGGAAAGCCAATTATGCTGAACCAATTAGCGTTCGGCCACGTACTAAGGTAGCAGATCGCGTGTGAGGGCTGTCAATTGACACCCAATCCTTTGACGTGTGATTGACATGAAACGTCAATCTATTTTCGCGCGCAGATTATGGCGGGAAACAAAGAAAAGCGATTTTAGTGGTTTAAAAATTAATTTTTCAGAATTTTTTTTCGGGAAAATATATTTCACAGCCCATTGATTCAAGATTTGCAACAACAACAAAAAAAATTTGAGCGAGACGCCCAAATTTGCCTTTGCCGAGACCTTAAAGCCATAGTCGTATTGTGGACTTTGCGGTACGCAAACTGGTTAAGACCAATGAAATTATTCCCCATACTGCGATAATTCTTATCTGTAGGCAAGGCGTTCAAAAACCCTGATTATTACATTACTCGACGAAATGGGCCGCAACTGTGTGCAATTTTTAAAGTTGGACTCAGGCAAGGATGTTATGTTAGCCAGCTTCCACAGATCAGGCACAGTGTGGTTCTCCGAAGAGCAGTTAATAGAGATGTGGGTGACATCAGGAGAAAGGTCATAAGCAAAGAAACAGTTAGAGCAGGAATCTTACTTGACCAATTGGACCTCAGACGGTTGGATCCAGGGAAAAGTGACGTCAGAGGCTCACTAGCTTAAAATTTCAGCGTGTGAACGCAGTTTATTATATATGCAAAGCGTGAGTTTAAAAGTCTGAAAGCCCAAAACCCCCGTGCTGCATATTAATTCTGCGGCGTACACACGTATTGCATTCTTAAACTAGTGAGCCTTTGACGTCATTTTCTCCTCGATCCAGCTCTCTCAAG